>ML417213.1:45649-63688 GCA_005239525.1 Nicotiana knightiana | reverse complement strand
TTCCGTTTCGTTTAAGTTTGGCTTAGGATTATTTTCGAACTGTTCCAATTCTCGATTTATTTCCTTAAAGGCCTCTTTTTCGTCATATTATGGTTCTTGATTCATTATTTCGAGGTTAGATGGCGTATTAAGATCTGAGCATGAAGTCCGCAAGCATGTCATTTTTTAAAGACCGCATTATTAGGACTGAAAAAATAAGAAAAGTAAACAAAAATCAGAAAGAATAATAGACGATGAAATTTTGATTTCATTTCGTTGAATTTGAACATAGGAGGGTTTACATCGAAATTTAAAAGTCAATTAATTAAAAACACTTGAGTTACACGCTGAAATAACTCATAGTGCAGGAAGGATGGCAAAAGCTGAACTACCGGGACTCCCGCCTGACGGGGAATGGAGTAGCCTTCCAGTTTTCAAGTTGGCGTCAGGCCCCATATACTGCACTTCGGCAGTGCTGGAGCCTTCTTCTGGTTGGACCATATGGGCCTCATACAACATCTGTCTCATTGCTCCGAATATTTCTTCGATTTCTTCGGCCGTGAAAGCTTCTTCCTCTTCCTCCACGTATTTTGGCTTGAAAAATGATGCGATGATGTGTGGGATAGGCTGAGGCAATACCCAACCATTTTTCTTACGTTGGTAAGCCCATTGTTCATCGTCAGGAGTAGTTTGAAACCCTATGCCAAAGAAGTTTTTGTTGGCAGGCAAAGTAATGGGTTCTTTAATGCCTTGCGAGGACACCCCGAGCCCTTTTCCAGGTGTATACCCATGTTTAATCATGTCGTTGGCGACCATAATTGACGCGCTTGATAGGAAGGGTTGAGGGCACGAAGTTCCTTCCTCATGCTGGTCCGCAACCACAACCTCAAAAGCCTGGTAGACTATGTGCTCGCTGCCCTCTCTTGCTTCCAGGCATAGGGCTGATGGGTCTCTGTAAATAGATTGCTCGTCCTCTCCATGGACCACAATTTCCTGGTCTTCATATTCGAACTTAACCATCTGGTGGAGAGTAGATGGCACTGCCCTGCTGCATGGATCCAAGGCCTCCCCAGGAGATAATTGTAGGAAGTATCCATATCCATGACCTGGAATGTCACTTCAAAATCGACAGGGCCGATTTTCAAGACCAAATCAATCTCCCCGATTGTGTCTCTCTTGATACCATCGAATGCACGGACGCACACATTGTTGGGCCTAATTCTCTAAGTCCCGATCTCCATTCTATGTAGGGTCGAGAGAGGGCAACTATCAACCCCAGATCCGCCGTCCATCATAACTCTTTTCACGTAGTAACCTTCACATTTAACAGTTAGGTGGAGAGCTTTGTTATGGGCAGCCCCTTCTGGGGGCAAGTCATTCTTTCTAAATGAGATCCGGTTGATTTCAAAAAATCGCTCTGACATTCTTTCCATTTGCTCAACTGTGGTCTCGGCCAGAACATATGCTTCGTTAAGTGTTTTGATCAGGATTTTCTGATGCTCGTTTGAATTTACCAGCAAGGATAGAAGTGAGACCTGAGTGGGGGACTTTCTGAGCTCCTCAATTATGGCGTATTCAGCGGTTTTCATATTCTTGAAGAATTCTTCTGCCTCTCCGGCACTGATCGGCTTTTTAGGCGAAAAGCGTTTCTGCTTGCTTTTGTTCAGTTCTTCCAGGTCGAGGTATTTCTCTGATGAGTTTATATCACCTGTTTCCCTGGTAATTTCTTTCCCTTTGTACGTCACCAACATCTTGTGGTAATTACAGGGGACGGCAGTAGTATTCTTCATAGGAGTTTGCGACGCGCGGATAATAACCACAGGCTCATTCATCCTTGGTGAAATTATTTGCCCCTGCGCCACATACGTCCCCTTCGGCAGGTATATTTTTGGGCCGTTCATCATTGCCTTGTTGAATTGTAACCTTCTGGGAGGGCTCAACACACTTTGTTCCTTCCTTGGGTGCCTTGGGGATGTAAAAACATCGTCTTTAGAGGGTCCCCTATTTGTTTCGGTGTTGGCCTTCTCCGTGACCTGGGGGACGAGGTTACTCTTCTTCATCTCTTTGACTAGTTTGGGTGCCGCCTTGGGCTTTCTTTCCACATCTGCGATGGCGATGATGTCCTTTAGAGCTGGATCAATATCCTGGTCCTCACAAATCATGGCAATGACGGGCCCAGGATTGTGAGTGGGTAGTGGATTGTTCGTCACATTGGGAGCTTCTTCGTCCCTTAACACCACTTTCTTTTGTTCTATAAGGCTTTCCATGGCTCTTTTAAGGGTCCAACACTCCTCCGTGTCATGCCCTCTTGCTCCAGAATTGTAGGCACAATTGGTTCCCGACTTGTATGATGCTGATACTGGGTTTTGCTTGGTCGGAGGTACGGGTTGTAGAAGCCCCATCTGGACTAATTTTTGGAAGAGGCTTGTATATGGCTCCCCGATAGGAGTGAAGTTGGGTCTCCTTGGTGGTTCACGGGGGTAGGTGTTGTACCGGTAGTTTTGGGGAGGGTGTGGATTATATGGAGCTGGGGGAGGATGGTTGTTTCTCGGGGGTGGAACTCTATTCTGGTTGTATTATTGTTGCGGCTTGGGATGCGGCTGAGCATTCATGACCGCATAGGGAAAAGGGGGCGTAGCATAAGCTGCATCTTGGTGAGGATAGTAATGTTGGGAAGCTTTGGGAAATGGACGTGGGTATTATCGAGGCTTCCTAACATCGGAAACCATCATGGGCCCTTCTTCTTTCTTTTTTCTATTGGCTGCACTCCCAGATCCGCTTTGGATGGCCTGAGAGGTTGCTCTTATGGCAGATTGGCTTAGGATACGACCAGTTTTTAGACTATTCTCCACCATTTCTCCAATTTTGATTGCTTTCGCAAATAGTTTGTCCATGGCGGACATCATATTTTGGAAGTAATCAGCTTCCTGTGCTTGTAGAAAGACACTGACCATTTCAACCTCATCCATCGGAGGTTTGACCCTGGAGGCCTGCTCGCGCCATTTGATGGCGTACTCTCTGAGGGTTTCTTTTTTAAATTGGATAGTGAGTTCCTATCGGGAGCGATGTCCACTTTGTATTGGAATTGCCGGACAAAGTCCCGTGCCAGGTCATCCCATATGATCCAGCGGGATATATACTGGTCCATGTACCATTCTAATGCAATTCCCATCAAGCTTTCTCCAAAATATGCCATGAGAAGTTCCTCTTTCCCATCTGCTCCCCGGAGCTGGTTGCAGTACCTTTTCAGATGAGCTATGGGGTTCCCATGTCCGTCATATTTTTCGAACTTGGGGGTTTTAAACCCAAGAGGCAAGTGGATGTGCGGGAACATGCACAAATCCGCATAGGAGACGCTTTTCTGCCCGCTCAGCCCCTGCATATTCTTGAGGCTCTGCTCAATACTCTTCGTTTTTCGGGCCATTTCTTCGTGCTCGGGGATTTTCTTATCTTGTCCCAAAGTGACCTCAGACTGAGTTTGTTGGGGGTATGCATTGGGAATTACATGAATGGTATCCGGATGGACGAACGGTGTTTGGAATGTGAATGCTGGCGGCTCGAAACTTGGCCCAGAGATAGTTGGTGGAGCCGTGGCGGAGCTTGGTGGTGCGGTGAAGATGTTGGAAGACACACCAAAAAATAAGGCCTGGGGGCGAACCTCAGAAGGCCTTCCGGCAAAGTGAGCCGACATAGTTGGATATCCAAACAGCGTGGTTGAGTAGCTTATGAGGATGTTGGATGTACCGCCTGCCCTGGGAATTATCTCTGGGAAACCCGGGATGGTACTGGGTGGTTCCCTACCATTGGACCATGCGTCCCACATTTCCAGCGTGCGGCAACACAGAGTCCTGTTTTCTTCAGCTGTTGCTGATTCAGATGTTGGGATTGCCGGATTTAGGTCTTCCATGGAAGAGTTGACGATTTCCAAGTGACTTTCAGACATCATTTCTATGCTCCCTTTTAATCTAATAAAGTAATAATGGGAAGCCAGGTTACCGCAAAACCAACCACCTAAAAATACCTTTTAGATCAAACCAACAAAATGTTAGGTTGAAACATTTATCACATAGGCAATCACACGTTTGGGGTATGCAATGAAGCCGAGCAATTTAAATGCTTTTTCTATATGTTTTTGCAACAGTTGTGTACTTCATCCCGGCTTTATTTCTCGGTTTTTCCCTTTTTATCATTCTTGCCCTTCCTTTTGTTATTATATCCGCTTTTTATTCCTCGCTCGATTTCCTTTCTTATGGTTATGATCGAATCCTATATGGATTGTCTACATATCACGGTGCCGCGTGAATCAGATCATCACATAGTTCATGCAATAAATACAAAAATAAACATTTTCAAATCTTCATTCATTAGAAATACATCCGATTACAAAAGTTTTAGCCCACTTTTGGAAAAATTACATACTTTTCTTGGAAATGTAAAAACTACAGTGGACTTAGACAGGACTGTAACAGGAAAACAAAATACAGACACGAGAAAACATCAAGAATACATCAGTGCTTCCAATGCTCCAGGGACTTGTGGGGCATTATTCGTCCTTGCCACATGCCTGCGTACCAAATCTTGCTGGAGGCGGCATAGGTCATCCATTATCTTGTGGACGAAGATCATTACCGCTGAGAAGAAGGTGGTCCGAGTCATATATTCACATTCCTGGAATTTTATGACAATGTAATCGGCTATATCCGGACCCTTTGCCTGATGACACCTTTTTCCTAAAGTGGACGCCCGATCTGCTGGGATCTTGCCTCTAAAACCTGGGCGTTTTTGTGACTCTACTCTTGCCATTGTTGCAATTCGTCTTCCAGCTGAGCTATCATGGAGTAGCACTGTTCCCTTTCTGCTTTAAATCTTTTGACTTGCTTGGCCGTTTCATTTTCAAAGGTGGCCATCCTTTATTTTAAACCCACAACTTCTTGGTTATGCTTTCTTCTCATTTTTGCACGAATTCTGCTCTTTCTTCTGTATTCTTTGCCAATTTTGCTCGTACTTGGGTCAAATCCTATTCGGCTCCGTCCAGGTCATCACCATAGCTACACAACTTTAGCCTGAGGCTCGTGATGAGTCTTTCGTTGGTCTGCTTCTCTCAGGGTTCTCAGCAGCTTTTTTTAGTTCGTGTATCTGGGCCGGGAGAACTTCATTTTCTTGGGTTAACCTATTTTTCTCCCCTTCAATTGTGGCAGTATGTAGAATGTTTTCAAATTTGATTTCCCTGACATGGGCTTCCAACTTGCTTATGGTAGCTTGGTAGCTATTTTCGTTTTCTAACCAAGCCCAGTGCTCTTGTGTTTTCTCGGTGAATTGTTGCACTTGGGGTCTCTTTGTGGGTCGTTCTTGCTCTTGATGCTCTCTGCCTCTTATTCCATACCAAGAAGTGTAGGCAGCCTCCACTTCCTCTTTAGATAAATTTCTCACCCGAGTTTGAGGTTCTAAAAACCTGCACTTGTTCCAGATTTGACGGACCCTGCCTTCAGGAAATGCAGCTCTCGGACATAACTTAATGGCTTGTTGGCTTAAGTCCTCATCATGGGGAACACCCTGTTGTCTCCCCAAATGGTGTAAGACCCGGTGTGGGGCATATGGCTGAATGCTTCGCAGGCCCATTAATAGGAGATAGCAAACCTCAGCAGATATATTGATAACCTCGCCGACAGGGAGTGACCTGAACGTCCACTTGATTTGGTCGGCAGTCAATGAACTCAAGTATGAGTGCCAGGCTTCCGTGCCCTCAGGAAATTTGTGGCCCTTTACCCGAGTACCATGTTCCTCGATGCAATTCAAACCGGTTAAGCCGTAGTTCATGTAGCCTGGGCGGTGACAGAGGTGCTCGATCAACCAGATTTGTAGAAGCAGGTTGCACCCCTCAAAGAACTTTCCCCCAGATTGACAAACTGTCAGAGCACGGTAAATCTCGGCTAAGACCATCGGTATAAGTGTGCCATTGGATTTTTTCATCATGAAATCTGCCATTCCCACAAGCCCGATATCTATGCATCCGTCACTTCTTGGGCAAATCAAGATGCCCAAGAATGCTACCACAAAAGCTAGCCCCCGGCGGGCTTCTTATTTAGCATGATCTTTGTGAGTTAGACCAGTGTTGTTAGCCTCATAACCCTAGGGATCTCCATAACATTTGTAAAGAAAATAGAAAGTGCAGAAACCTTTGGACAAGTGTGGGTCTTGGACGTCCCGACTAATGTTCAACAGATCCAAAAACTTATGTGGAGTCATCGCCATGGGCGCCACTGGGTACCGACTTCTAAGATTGTCATTGAGACCAGCATACTCTGCTATTTCCTCTAGCGTAGGCGTCATTTCAAAGTCTGAAAAGTGGAACACGTTGTGGGCGGGATCCCAAAACGGTACTAGAGCCTCGACGATGTCCAACCTCGACTTGATTTTTAGAAGACTAGTAAGTCCGCCTAAAGCTTTCATAATAGACTTTCTACTAGCTTCCCCCAAGTCGCTCCACCACATATGGAGTCTTAGAGGGATTTCCTCGACTTCCCTGAAGGGAATGTTTTCAACTGTATTCATCCTGCACATTCGTTTTTGATTAAAACCACAAAAATTTTGAAAAGTGTTATTTTTTGTACAGGGTTTTGTAATGGACCATTTTTGCGAATACGGCCCTTCGATACTTTGGGTAAGAAGTTTTTAAGGCTGTGTTATCAAATTGGGTCGAAATTTAAAGGCAAACCACAGGCGGCCACTTTTGCAAAAATGACCTTCCGGTGCCCCACTTGGGCAATCAGGCTATAATGGCGTCACCTAATTTTATTTAGGACTATATCGTTTGATTTTGAAAAATAGAGTTGGACCCGACGAGGGTTTCCTATGTATCCCACACCGGTGAGAATCAAACATTGCGTAGTTCGGAAAAATCTTGACTGATTAAAAATATACACCAACTCATTTTGTTTTGGAATATTATTTTTTTGGAAATTTTGGCAGAGTTTCGGGATAAATGTGAGGATTTTCAAAACAAGGTGAATTTTCTATTCTACCTCACTCTTGGTTTTTCTGTTCGTTTTTTAGTTTTTTATTTTTTAGCCGGTCAATACACAAGCTGAAACAAATAAATGCATATGTAGCATGTAAGATGCATCAGGGTAGTCTTTCATTTTTGGGTATACCTGTCCTAACGAACCCAACCGCTGTGTTGAGTCCCCTAAGTCAAATGCACGTGATGCAAATAATCGTTCCTACTAGGGATCCTGTGTTGAGTCCCCTAAGTCGGGGGCATGAGTTGCCACTCCCGAGTGTAGTTTATTGTAATTTTGGGGTAATGATCAATTTTTGTCAAGTTTCAAAGTAAAGGTATTCATTCTACCTAAGGATTACCTAAAATGATGTTCAAAAGCCTAAAGGTAACATGTTTTGGGCTATGGCCCTGTTTTAGCCCAATTTTATCATTTAACTCTTTGGCTAATCCTAATTGTGACAAATTTTGCAATAAGGGAGGTCACTAGTTCAGAAAATCCAACTAAGTTTTAATAATCTTTATTTTCTAGTTTGATAAATAAATAGGAAATATGGTAATAAAAAATACACGTTCATTCATACATACACTTATGAGCATAACACAACGGATTTACTGGTTTTCCATTTTTGGCAGCCTAAACATAAATCTGAAATACTCATTAATTCTAAAATGGATTGGCAAGGCAAAATCATTCTACTCTCAGAACTTTTATGATTTCTTAGCAAAAGATTGAACCCCAGGCAGTCTTATTAATTTTGAGACAATGATTCTTATCAATTTAAAACAAATTGATCTCATGTTTCTAAAAGCTTAAAATTCACACGTATGGATACATTATTTTTCGCAGATTTTATGGGACACATGATAATCTACTGATTCTATTCATGTTGAAACTCTACTGAATTTGAAATAACCTTTTTTCCCTAAAAATCCAAACTGGGTGTTTATACAGATTTTACATACGTTCTTTTGTCTAATATCATTTGCCGAACAGACAAAATTGTAAACTCGAAATTCCAGGGACATGAATAAAACAGAAATTAAGCGTATAGTCCAGTCTTAAATTACATTACAATGAAAAGCTAACTAAATACAGAGGAATTATAACTTGACTGCACTATACACTTTCCAGAATGAAAGAAACTAAAAATAAGATTCTAACTAATTTGCTGACTCGAAACTCCCTTGAGGCCTTACATTTGAGCCTTCTCTTTGTAATCTGTTGAACACCCCAATATAATTTAGGTATTGTGCAACTACCAAAACAAAGCTGACCATGATATTGCGTGTGTTTAAACCATACTATCTGGCAGAATTGTTTATGCGCTTTCTCAGTGAAAATATGATCATAAAAGGATCAACTCAACTCCGGAATGTCATTTTCATACTTTGGATCTTCAGTTCATATTAATTCCTTAACATGGTTCTTTATACATTTTAAGAGGATAAATCTGACCATAATAAAGGATTCAGATTCTTTCCTCTAAGGAGCCTTTGATTATCCACTTTATATCCGTAAAGGGTGATTTTCAGCACCCTAGGCTACTGTTTATGCACTGCTTAGGGGGTGAATTTGACTATTAAAGAGTCAGATTCATCTACCCAAGCGCTAATACTAACATAATTCTAAACTCTATAGGAACTTTGCTTATCTAGGCATTTTTAGAGGATGAATCTAACCATCCAAGGGTTCAGATTCTCATTCTAATGCCCTTAACAACTACATACTTTATACCCCTTTTGAAGGGTAAACTTCAGCCATTTATACTACTTTTGTGCACTATCATGGGGTGAATTTGACCATTAACAAGTCAAATTCATCTAGCCTAGTGCTAATACTAACCTATCTAGAGACTTGCTTGTTGAATATCTTTATGAACCAAAGAGACTCAATTGAAAGTATATTTTTTTGCACACTTATAGAGAGAACCTGACCATAGAGAAGGTCAAATTCTACACCTTAGTGCAGCCCCCCTTTTTTTTTTTGGAAAGTAGAACTATGATTATCAACTACATTTATAAACCTTTAGTCTGAAATATACAGAATATTCCAACAACAAAATAATATTTATCATACTCACAGGTTCATTAACATGCTGATAAACATCTATACAATCACTATTACATAAAGCAGAAGAAACAACCTCATTCATCAAGAACAACTAGTTTAAGTAGGGAGTAGAGGAAGAAGATTCCAGTTCAACATTTCATTAAGAGCAGATGATTTAACACATACCTTTTAAGAGTGAAATAACAAAAGGGACTTGACCAAATAAAGTTCAGATGCTTAAAAAAACTGGAGATCAACACAGCAACTAACAGGCAACAAGACCAGCAGTAGAGAAACCCAGAAAGTGAGAGCTTGAAAAAACCAGAAATTGAAGCGAAAAAACCAGCAAGAAGACAGATTTCAACCGGATAAACTTTTGAAACCCAGAAAAACCAGTCAGCTAGCACCCAAATTCAAGGATACCGAGACTGAGGAAAACCAAATTTTTTCAGATATCTCTATACCTAATCGAGTTTTCCTTTAGTATAGGGTTTCTACTGCGTATATGTATATGAGATTTCTGTATCCAGATTTTCAGCAAGGCTCCCAAGGTTTTGACAAAAAGGTCCAGAATATGTAAAAAGAAAGTCTATTTATAGGGAGTTCAAGGATGGGATATGCTTTGGCATATTCCTCATCCAAAAGGCTGAAATAGTATATAGGGCAGCTGTCATTCTTATCTTTGGGACAGCTGCCCCTATTCTAGAATCTTCTTACTTTAGAAAAGACCCTTTTATCCTTAAAAATCTTAATTCCTAAACTGAGTTACCTAATGTACCCCTTGGAGTCCCTGAATTTACCATTGGGCAATCAAGGTTAAACTCACTTGGGTTATTACTTGAACTTTGGTTAGTTAACCCTAATTAGCTTACTACTTAACTAGGATCATTAGTATTAACTCTGGTTTAACTTGTTAATTAATTTAGTCCAATTAGTTTAATACTTTAAAACTAGGTTAATTGGCTCATTTCAGTTCAATTAGACTTAACTAACTAAATCAAAGACTTATTTAAATATCAACTTAGGAAAACATAGGAATTTAGTCAACTTCATTGGTTCAAATATCAGCTTAATTACTCAAATAGGCTATTAGGCAACTAATCAGTGTAGTTGTCTAACATTAAACTAGAGATTAACTTTCACCTAATCAATGACTCAAGCTTCACAGTAATTTAAACTATTAGGATCAAAGTTTTATTAATGAAACAGTAGATTAGGGAAAACTAACTATCAAAGAATTCTAGACACCCTATATGCATATCAACCCGAACTAATTGACCAAACGAATTAATATTCAAACAAACTCATAAGAAAACAACTTATCATTCATGATATTCAAAAGGAATCTGATCAAGAACAAATACATGACTGTCATGGACATATTTGAATCTTAAAATCTAAACCAATTATTCGGCTACCAATCCAAGCACATAGACAAAACCAATTAACCAAACGGATCAAGGAAAAATAAATGAGCATACATATGAAAGAGTGAAAAAACCCTAGGTTAGTTACTACTAATTAAACATGAAATACATTCAGGTTTTGGATTAACCAAGGAAAAAGAGCACATAAACAAACATGAGAAATCTGAGACAGAATAAAAAGAAGAAAAAGAGAAAAAAAAAAAAGAATAAGAAGAAGCTAATCTAAACAGGGATGTAATAATACAACAGTGATTAATCATGTTCATGTAATAAGAGGAAATAAACAGATAGAAAGGAAAAGGGGGATACTCGTTTAGGGTTTTTGGCAACAAAATTCGGGTGGTTTCCAAAAGTGACTTCGGCTAGCATGAATCGACGGCTCTTGTCACGAGCCATCGACTCATGTAAGTCTAAGTCACAGAATCGTCGAGAATCGAACTTAAAGAGGTATTAGGTTTTTTTTTCTTCTTCTAGTTTTCAGATCTGAAATAAGTCAGAGTCGGGTGCTTTTTTGGGAAAACTAAGGCTAGGAGGTGGTTGAGGGGGAAGTGAAGATTGCCTGGTGAGAATTTGGGCTTGATTGGGTGAAGCTCTACCACTGGAGGCGATTTCCGATCGGCGGAGGACGGTGGATCTAGGCGGCCAGGGGTTGGGGCTTAGAGAGAAGAGAGAGACAGACAGACAGGGGGTGTTTGGGAGGTGAGTTCTGAGGGGGGTGGGGGTGTGTTATGACACTTATATAGTAGAGGGGTATGTTTGGACACTTAAATAGTAGAGGGGGTGTGGAGTTTTGAGCCGTTGGATCAAAATGATCCAACGACTGGGATGGGGAGAGGTAAAAACGGGGTCGTTTAGTTAAGTGGGGGGTTTGGACAGGTTATGGGATTTGGGCTGGATGTAATTTGTGTGTAGAGAGGAAATTGAGAACATGCCTCTTCTCGTACGTCTCCATGAAGAGAAACACCTTTATCCCCTCGAGATTTGATAACTCTAGGACTCGCTCTAAGCCTAGGTTGATAGGTCCGTCTTTATCCACCATTGCTGCTTCTACTAGCCCTAACACTTGGCCTGCTTGGTGTTGTGGTGGTGATGCTTGGTGATACACTGGGGGGATTGGTTGTTCTTGGTTTTCCTGGGTGGTCTCCCATGGCAAGAATATGGGGTTGAGTTGAGAGTACATTTCTGTCTAGAAGAATGGCATGTCTAGGGGGGTATTCTGTGGGTAGATTGGGTTGAACTGTGGTTGCATGTTCCACTGATTTCTCATTACATGCATCATTTGTGGGTCCATCGAAGGTGTCAGTGGTTGATGAATGTTGTTCAGCCACACTTGATTTAGGTAGTTGTTCATGGCAAGCCTCATGCCATCCATTACTAGCTGAGCTAGGTAATGAGTGTTGTGGAGTATCACTATCGCTTCCTGGCCGTTGATTTGAACGTTGAAAGAGATTGCATGTCCCATTAGACCTAACTCCATCCACGAGGCGAGTTGGTAGTTTTGTGCTTGTGGAGGTTGGGCATAGACAATCTGAGGGTTTTCTAATAGGAAGAAGGGTGGTAGGTTCTCCATTGTTTGAGTTCTGTGTTGGCGTAAGATTTGAACAAGTCTGTGCATTCTTCTTAGGGTTGATGGAAGCCTTGGCATCTTTAATGGAAGATTGAGTATTTAATAAGCTGGTAGCAGGCATGGGATTGGTGCTACTGGTAGGGTGGGAGGGATTGGTGGATAGGGTAATGATTGTGGTTTCCAAGTGCATGGATTTTGGTTGCCCAATATCTTGTTTTATAGGAAGATCCATAGTATCCCTTTCTTCTTCTAAGGTGAAGGCCATTTGTTTGTTTTTGTGCTCTTGAATTGCCATTTGGCTGACATGCTTTGGGGGGAGTATATTTTCATATCTAGAGAATAGATTTTGTTCATTCCCTTCGGTTAACTGAGGATTATGGCTAGATTTTTGTTTAAGCGTGTTAATAGATGTAGTAGGGTTATTATTAGTAGGAAGGATAATTTTGTCCTTTTGAGTGATAATTTGCATGGAACAGTTGTCTTCTTTTTTATTTAATTTCGTAGAAGACACGTTGGTATCTGGCATGTTTATGTCCTTGTTTTGAGTGGACAAGTGTTCACTTGCATGGCTAATATTGTTTTTAAATTTGTTATTAGTATTATCATTAGCGATTTCCTCTAAAACTGTATGCTTAGTATCCAGAAGAGAGAAATTATTTTTTATTAGAATGGTGGTTTGCTCCTTAATCATGGTGGCCGAATTCTTAGCACTAATTTGTTTTATAGAGTTTATGGGTTCTTTAGATTTGTATTGTAACATTTGGGTATCCAAATACTTACCTGTATTGGCACTGAACAGATTAACAGAGATACCTGGGACATTGATGTTTTTGATTGGATTATTGTTGTATTGAGGGGTATTTCTTGCTCCATGTTTCCTTCCTTTATTGAAAAGGATAGTTTTCCATTATGCTTCTGAGGTCTCCATTGTTGTTGTAGGTTGATCCTTCGTTGGATACTTGTTATCCATTGTTATTTTTTGAATATAGCCACAATGTCCCAATGTGTGTCCAAGTCTGCCACAATTTTTACAAAGGAAGTTTTCTCCTTCATAATGGATATACTGCTTATGGTGGCCAATATATAGGAAAGGTTGGACTAGAATTTCTAGGGGTATTTCCAAACAAATTTTTGCATAGCGACCCCTTAGTGTAGTGGATGTACAAACATCAATTTTAAGTAGGTGTCCTGTAAGGCCCCGGAAAATTTTCCTAAGTAATTTAGGATTACGGGGTGCCAGGTAGGCTAATTATAATATTTTTTGTGCTATAAATATGATGTAAATGAATTGGATATGGTAAATAAGTGTATAAGTCATATAATAAGTAACGTGGGGTCCAAGGAGAGGCTTAAGTCTAAGTCAAATTGGAAATTGTATAATAGGCTAAAATTCCAAATGAGTTTGCACAAGTCCATACTTTGAACGAGCATACCTAAAGATATATATATATATATATATATATATATATATATATATATATATATATATAAGGTTTTATCTGATGAAAAAACTATCAAATGAAAGTTCTTCGAGTGTAGTTTCTAACTCTTCAAGCCGTTCGTCATTTGGACATTCCTACACAAAGTTATGATCAAATCACCAAAGACTGCAAAAATGCGATCCCGGGGTAATTCTGCGATCGCAAAATCATTATGCGGTCCGCATAATTGAGCTGCGACCGCAAAAATGGTCGCAAAATGGACCAGCGTAACCCAGTTTTGGGCACCAGTTTCGCGATGCATTTTGCGACCCACATTCCTGTTCTGCGGTCCATTATGCGACCGCAGACCTGATTTCGAAGACTTCTTTTTCCTATTTTTATAACACGACCCCATTTTGATAAATAGTCTCTGGGGCTTCATTTGGGGTCGTTTTCTACTAAATTTAGAGAGAGTTTAGAGAAATATAGAAAGGGAAAGAGGGATCCTAGCTTCATAATCACCCAAATCTTGATCAAACCTTCAAGCATCAAGGAAGATCGCCACTAGATTGTCCTCTATCCGGGTAAGTCCTATTTCCAGGACTTGCATGCAAGAGGTTAAGGGCATAAATATGTTTTGGGGATTAGAAATAGGCCATGCATGTGGCACTAAGTTATAGTATGTGATATTAAAGAACTAATTTGGGTAGTTCCTGTTAAAATTGGTTGAGGAAAGAAGAAATTTCCATTTTTAGGCCTTGTAGTCTACTTCACATGTTAGGTGTTTGATGAAATTCCTAAGAGAGCTACACCATGGGTAATCTTCCTAATTATTAATCGATTCTCGCTATCTCCTTGTAGATTATTATTGCTAGAGGTGTTGGTGTATTGTAGAAACTTAAGGAAAGGTCAACCAGGTATGTTGGCTAAAATTCATCTCTCGGAATTGAATTCCATAATGCTTTCGTATGATTAAGTATGATCAGCCCAAATACCTAATTTCGACGTTATGTGTTATCTCTATAAACTTATAAACTTGATTATTCCGAATGAGATTATTACCAAAAGATAGAGGTTTAAAGTATGTGTTGCTTATTAAAATGGTATGGCTTTGAGTCGTATTCTAAATGAAACTAGTATACCAATTGGGTGAGGAAAAACTCGATATACTTATTACTCCTAGATGCCCATATGTGTACTAAACGCCTTGATTGAGTGTTTTTAGCTGATGATAGACTATAAAGATACTTGAAAGTGAATTAAATGAACTGGGGGGGGGAGGGGGAAACGGACTGTGGGTAATATATATATAATTGTGCCTAAGAAAAATATACATATATGAAATGGATTACGAGACAAGCCTCGACTCAACTATTTAAGATAACTTCTAAAAGTTAAATTTGCCTATAAGCTCTTTGAGGTATATATGGCTAAAACCCCCTGTTCTTAGGAATCGAACCTCTATGGTGCTCCCCTATAAATTGTGTAAGCCTTAACCTTGATTGATGAAGAAAATAACATTTCAAACGTATTTGTGTTGTAAGACCTTATGTTCCATATGCATTAAAGTGCTTCCATTATGCTATGTTGTTACTTGGTGAAGTACTGATGTTATGGAAAATATGTTAAATTGCAAAGGAATGTGACAGTCTTTATATGCCCATGATTCGTATTTTCTCTCATGTGTACTTGATGTTTTGAATCGAATGACTTGTTGATGAAATTGATATTGATGTGAAATATGTGGAAATGAATTGAATTATGAAATGGGGCCTAGTGTCGGGTATGAATTAACGACTGTGGCCACTAGCATTTGAGGACTTGAAATATATGTGTACAATGAGAAATGAGATGATTGATGAAAATAGAAATATTTTGAGTAAGACAGCCTAGCCTTTCGTGTCGTGATCGGACACCATGCCGCACACATGGTGGTTTTGTACTGTGTTATGAATCAAATTGAAATTGAAACAGATATTGGTATTATGGAAACATGTCTCCAAGGGAGACGACCTAGCTGTTCGGGTCTTGATCGGACTCCGTATAAAAGTACGGCGGTGATATGAGTAATGCGATGTTAATGCTAGTGATGGCCAAGCTAAAGTTAAAAATGATTCTCTTGAAAGCTTGTGTGATTCCTTAATTGATGTTGTGATGGTGCTTATGTATCTCATTGAATTCTTGAATTTTTCTTATTGCATTATTGATCTTTCTAAGGAGATGTGCGTTACTTCCATGTGTTGACAATCGTTAGGTTTCACTTGGGCATTTCGATGTTATTGATTGTGACTAAATTATTTATATGGATTTATTTTCTTGTATGGTTGTTCTATTTTGAAAGATGATTTTTAGCTTTACATACTAGTACTATTCGACAGTACTAATGTCCCTTTTGCCGGGGGTGCTGCATCTTTAATAGATGCAGGTTTTTCCATAGTAGGCGACAGCGATTAGTGATAACGGTATTTTCCTTGCAGCTAACTTGGTGATCCCCACTCCATTTTTGGGTCATGTCATCGGTTGTCGTGTACATTTCATTTAAGGTATAGCCGGAGCCTTGTTGTCGACATTTTCATATCTCTCTTCAGTTGTATTTAGAGGCTTCGTAGACAGGTTGTGGGTGGTGTCGGGTATTGGAATTGGATTGGAAAATTTTGGTATTTGGCGAATATGTTTTCTTTATATCTAATAATTGTAATAACCTAGTTATTATGGCTGAACTGCTAATGGAAACAAAAATGAAAGTTGTTAATGATATATTTACAAAGTATGATTAGTGGAGTTCACCTCCTCTTTATTCACGAATTAGTTGGGTAGAATAAGACCTATCAGTCTTGTTCAGTCGGGTTTACTCGGTTGAGCGCCGGTCGAGCCCCTCGGTTTTGGTGCGTGATAAACTTGGTATCAAAGCCAGGTTTTAATGTGTCCTAGGATGTCTCGAGGCAGTGTCTAGTAGAGCCATTCTTATCAGTGTGTAGTCGACCACATCTATAACTAGGGGCTACTTGGACATTTAGGAATTCCACCCTTCTTTGATACTCCAGATTGTGCGATAGAGCTCAAGATAGGGAGCTAATTTCCTCGCGTATCTTGATAACATTATCCACGAATTTGAAGCATGTAATGAGGGATTGATCCCATCATTGAGTTTGAAGGAGATTTCCCAAAGGCTTGTTAAAAGAATGTATTGAGCCTTGGAGGGATTAGTAGAACCTGTCGCTAAGGGGAGTGCCCTTGTCCCTATTAATGTCACTGCACCATCAAATCCTATAGTATATCGGTATGGTACCAACGTACGTTAGGATTGTGGATTCGGGGGGTATCGATTGAGTTATTGCCTTATCAACCTAAAGTCACTAAGTAAGTCACTCCTTAGTACATCCATACCGGAGAAGTTCTTGTAAACATGGTCTTAATAAGATGTTGAGTCATAAAACATTGCATGCACCTACTCCTTGAACGAGACATATTATTCGTGAATCCACTCTATCACAAATTCTCTTATTTACATCCTCTTATGGGATTAAGTTCTATAATTATGCCCGTGAATTGAGTTATAACTCTAGGATTAATACTTCCCACTTGCTTTCCCAAATTCTCAACAAAGGACTATACCTGATGAATTCCTTACAAAAATCTTTTTATTTAGATGGACGACATCTGCTCACTTGTTCCTATGCATGCACCGTTGCAAGGTTTACCTATGTGGTCTCAAGTTCCATGTAAATCATCCCAGTGTTGCGATCCTTCTCGAGTCACTCTTCTTCTCACGGGTGTATATGTCTTCTATGGTTTGAATAGTCACTCTACTCTGTTCCGAATATCATCATGAAACATTCTCACTGTCCAGTAACATAATATCATGCCTTAACACCTACCATATGAGTGCATGTCAATCAAAATGGTCGCCATGTGCATAAAATCTCTCTAAAAATTGAGATCCTCATATCCCCGTCATAGGAAGATCTTGCGTCGCCATCTTAGTATAAATTTCTTTTCCTCTTGGGACATCCTGTAGTAAGTAGCTCACTTTGTTCCTAGTATTGTGATTGCCCGCGACGTGGTCTTGTATTGCAATTGGGAGTTAATATAGCAGAAGCATGTCCATCATATAAGGAATGTTTTTCTTCTCTTTACACATCCACAACATGTGTTAATTGTGTTCCTTAGTTAGTGAGTTCATTGAGCTTGTTTCCCAACACTTGTTCGATAACTATGAGAGAACGTGTCCTTTATGTGTCACTCTAACACTTCCTTTCTCATAAGGACCCTTAATAGGCTCTCATTCAAGACTAAATGCACCTTTGGGGGATATCATAGCACAATACTTACTTCTTATGTTTTCCTGTCTTTCATTAGCATCTGAGTACACCTCGAGTTAAGGTCTATGGAGAACTCATTAAGAACATCTGCCTACCTTCCATGATTATTATATATTGTCCCATTGGGTTCTGTTGCCTTTTCACACTCGACTTCTAGAATCATTGACCATGTCATTGTCATGTGCGGGGAGTTTTGCTACCCTTGGCATTCCACCTCTTTAGGTGGATAGGAGTTTTATTTGTCTTCCCGCCCCACCCCCTCCCCCCCCCCCC
>ML417213.1:9367-45479 GCA_005239525.1 Nicotiana knightiana | reverse complement strand
GGACCATCATGTTAACCATTAAGACCCCTCTAACCAATACATGATTTCATCCCCATATTAAGATGTCCTAGCTATGTGGTTTCACTCGTAAAGAGTTGAGAATAGATGCTTCCAGGTTTTTGCACATACCATAAGCATTCTGATTCCGAAGAAAAGTTGTCGTATCTTTAGTTACCTCATATCGGGTCAACCATCAGGAAGGGTTAAGCTATTTGGATTATGATAATCTCATATGTGTTTGACTTCTTTTTCACCCTTATGTGCCTATGGCATAGATTCCTTGTGTCAGTTAATGTTAGGAGTGTAATTAAACTTCATGTGATTCTTTTGAAGTCTCTATCACATCTATGTTGCAAGAATCTTACCATTTTGAGCTAAACTGAATTTCCTTACACTCAATGAGACAACCGATTTGACATATATGACCGCTCCTCCATAAAGCTTACTATCGCCGGGCAAGGCATGTCTGGAAAGGATCAATTGTTTCTATCCCTTGCATTACTCGTAGCCTCCCAAGGATAACTGTTGTTAGCATTTTCATCCTCCTGATCATGCCTCCCATGTATCTCATGTCTAGGAAGACACTCTTCTTTTAGGTCTCAGGATCACATACATGGTTCCCACCTTATCAATGCGTGCTAGTTACCTCTATGCTTCATTTGTCTAATAATTGATGTCGTCACAATGATTAACGATGTCAGCATTGTTAGTAGTAATCTTCGTGTCTCTTAACATATAACCTCATGAAATACTCTGCTCAGCACATTAATGGATTCCTGAATAATTCCAGTCCAATCTTGAACTCCGTTGTTCCCCGTTGTATTAGATCTATTTGGTATTGAAGGTTCAAACATGTCAAAGAGGAAGCATCACCCCGTGATCACATATATTCGATAGGTAAATTTTATGGTCAATTTATGATAGCACATCTTAGAGTAATCGTTGAAGGTCATCACATGTTTAGTTCGCGTAGAGATTTAGAATTTAGGAGGGTGAACAGGTTATTCTCAATAATTTCCCCTGAAGATGTTATGTGAATTGATAATGAAGGGTACATAAATGAATTTCACATTAGGCCGCACTAGGAGTATGATGTTTCCCCATAGTTGTTCCCCATGTATTTTGTGTTTTCATATGTCTATGTCTAAGAAGGTAGT
The DNA here is from genome assembly GCA_005239525.1 of Nicotiana knightiana. Lineage (NCBI taxonomy): Eukaryota > Viridiplantae > Streptophyta > Magnoliopsida > Solanales > Solanaceae > Nicotiana > Nicotiana knightiana. The sequence continues at coordinate 44,322 of ML417213.1, read as the reverse complement.
TGGAGATCCTTTGTGTATCATTCCGGTGGAAGTTATTGAAGGTGAAGTTAATGGATAGTTAGCTTATGCGAGGTATCTAGCTTTCATCCTTGTTAGATATGCTTGGGGGTTGAGATTGTTTCCGTGAATGTATTATGGAAAAGCCTGTAAGTTGAGGAGGCCACCTTGAAGGCCGAAATTGTCGTGGAAAGAAAATATTTTTTCTTGATTGTATAAAAATTAGTTTTGATTTGAAAGGTACCTTATAGGTGTTATGATTTAAAAATGTGCAGTCCATGTTCATGTATCATTATGATAATGTAGTGCTTGTAATGCTAAGATTAGTGTTATGGATATATGAATTGTGGTGCTTTGTCGAGTTGTGGATGAATTCTTAGGATTGTTTTGGTGGTTCTCTGGCAGGTGGATAGGCCTAGTCACAAAGGAGATCCTGCCGAAATTTCTGAAAATTTTGGGAGTTAGTCAAAATTTAGGGACTTGAAGTAGGTTAGAAAATAGATATGTTAAAGTGTTTGGGGCGGACTCTACCTCTCATTCGAGGACGAATGATCCTAAGCGGGGGAAAATGTAAGGCCCCGAAAAATTTTGCTAAGTAATTTAGGATTTCGGGGTGCCAGATAGGCTAATTATAATATTTTATGTGCTATAAATATGATGTAAATGAATTGGATATGGTAAATAAGTGTATAATTCATATAATAAGTAGTGTGGGATCCAAGGAGAGGCCAAAGTCTAAGTCAAATTGGAAAATTGCATAATGGGCTAAAATTCCAAATGAGTTCGCACCAGTCCACACTTTGAACGAGAATATCTAAATATATATAAGGTTTAATGTGATGAAAAACCTAACAAATGAAAGCTCTTCGAGTCTAGTTTCTAACACTTCAAACCATTTGTCATTTGGACATTCCTACACAAAGTTATGATCAAATCACCAAAGGCTGCAAAAATGCGATCCCGGGGTAATTCTGCGATCGCAAAATCATTATGCGGTCCGCATAATTGAGCTGCGACCGCAAAAATGGTCGCAAAATGGACCAGTGTAACCCAGTTTTTGGCACCAGTTTCCTGATGCATTTTGCGACCCACATTCCTTTTTTGCGGTCCATTATGCGACCGCAGACTCGATTTCGGAGGCTTCTTTTTCCTATTTTTATAAACCGACCCCATTTTGATAAATAGGCTTTGGGGTCATTTTCTACTGAATTTAGAGAGAGTTGAGAGAAATATAGAGAGAGAAAGAGGGAGCCTAGCTTCATAATCACCCAATTCTTGATCAAACCTTCAAGAATCAAGGAAGATCGCCACTAGATTGTCGTCTATCCGGGTAAGTCCTATTTCCAGAACATCCATGTAAGAGGTTAAGGGCTCAAATATGTTTCGGGGATTAGAAATAGGCCATGCATGTGGCACTAAGTTGTAGTATGTGATATTAAAGAACTAATTTTGGTAGTTCTTGTTAAAGTGGGTTGAGGGAAGAAGGAATTTCCATTTTCAAACCTTGTAGTCTACTTCACATGTTAGGTGTTTGATGAAATTCCTAAGAGAGCTACACCATGGGTAATCTTCCGAATTATTAATCGATTTTTGCTATCTCTTTATAGATTATTATTGCTAGAGGTGTTGGTGTATTGTACAAACTTAAGAAAATCTCAACCAGGTATGTTGGCTAAACTTCATCTCTCGGAATTGAATTCCATAATGCTTCCGTAAGTTTAAGTATGATCGGTCCAAATACCTAATATCGACGTTCCGGGTCATCCCTATAAACTTATAAACTTGATTATTCCGAATGATCTTATTACAAAAGATATAGGTTTAAAGTATGGGTTGCTTATTAAAATGGTATGGCTTTGATTCGTGTTCTAAATGAAACTAGTATACCAATTAAGTGAGGAAAAACTTGATATGCTTATTACTCATAGATGCCCATATGTGTACTAAACGCCTTGATTGAGTGTTTTTAGACGATGATAGACTATAAAGATACTTGAAAACGAATTAAATGAACTATTTAAGATAACTTCTAAAAGTGAAATTTTCCTAAAAGCTCTTTGAGGTATGTATGGCTAAAAACCCCTCTTCTTAGGAATCGAACCTCTATGGTGCTTCCCTATAAATTGTGTAAGCCTTAATCTTGATTGATGAAGGAAATAACATTTCAAACGTATTTGTGTTGTAAGGCCTTATGTGCCATATGTATTAAAGTGCTTCCATGATGCTATGTTGTTACTTGGTGAAGTATTGATGTTATGGAAAATACGTTAAATTGCAAAGGAATATGACACTCTCTATATGCCCATGATTCGTGTTTGCTCTCATGTGTACTTGATTTTTTGAACCGAACGACTTGTTGATGAAAGTGATATTGATGTGTAATATGTTGAAATGAATTGAATTATAAAATTGGTCCTAGTGTCGGGTATGAATAAACGACTGTGGCCACTAGCATTGGAGGACTTAAAACATATGTGCACAATGAGAAATGAGATGATTGATGAAAATAGAATGTCTTGAGTAAGACGGCCTAGCCGATTGGACCGTGATCGGACACCATGCTGCACACATGGTGGTTTTGTGATGTGTTATGAATCGAATTAAAATTAAAATAGAAATTGGTATTGTGGAAACATGTCTCCAAGGGAGATGACCTAGCCAATCGGGTCATTATCGGACTCCGTATAAAAGTACGATGGATATATGAGTAATGAGATGTTAATGCTAGTGATGGCCAAGCTAAAGTTAAAAATTATTCTCTTGAAAGCTTGTGTGATTCCTTGATTGATGTTGTGATGGTGTTTATGTATCTCATTGAATTCTTGAATTCTTCTTATTGAATTATTGATCTTTCTAAGGAGATGCGTGTTACTTCCGTATGTTGACAATCGTTAGATTTCACATGGGTATTTCGATGTTATTGATTTTGACTGGATTGTTTATATGGATTTCTTTTTATTGTATGGTTATTCTATTTTGAAAGATTATTTTTATCTTTACATACTAGTACTATTCGACAGTACTACCGTCCCGTTTGTCGGGGGCGCTGCATCTTTAATGGATGCAGGTGTTCCCACAGTAGGCGGCAGCGATCAGCGATAGTAGTATGTTCCATCCAGCTAACTTCGTGATCCCCACTCCATTTCGGGGTCCTGTCATTTGGTTGTCATGTACTTTTCATTTGAGGTATAACCGAAGCCTTGTTGGCGGCATTTCTATATCTCTCTTCTGTTGTATTTAGAGGCTCCATAGACAGGTTGTGAGTGGTTTCGGGTATTGGAATTGGATTGGAAATTGTTGGTATTTGCGAAAATGTTTTCTTTATATCTAATAATTGTAATAACCTGGTTATTATGGCTGAACTGCTAATGGAAACAAAAATGAAAGTTGTTAATGATATATTTACAAAGTATGATTAGTGGAGTTCACATCCTCTTTATTCACGAATTAGTTGGGTAGAATAAGACCTATTAGGCTTGCTCAGTCGGGTTTACTCGGTTGAGCGCCGGTCGTGCCCCTTGGTTTTGGGGCGTGACACGTCCAATTGCATTCCCAATCCTTTCTAGGATTTTACCATCATAAAATTCCGCTGGCAATTGGGGGAGCGTAATCCATACTGCCGAGGTAGTTAATTTTTCATTTGTGGCCACAAAATTTGGTATCCATCTTGAAATGGAAAGGAAGTGACCATTGATGAACCATGGTCCTTGATTGATAGATTTCTCCATTTTTTTTAACTTGATAATATAGTAATCTTCTCCAAGATCAATTAGTAAGAAGTCTTCCGTTGGATGCCATAATTCTTGGATATATTTTTTTAAAATAATGATGTAGCATGCGTTTTCCCACCAGCTTAACTATGATGGAGCATTTCCATGGATCGTAAACTCGTTGTCTGTCTTCTTCAGTTAACGATATTTTTTTAATTCCCCGTGCATTGAAGATTAATGCATGCTCGAACATTTCCTCTTCTAGGGGGATTACTGTCAGGTCCATGTCAGACTGGCCCAGATTTGGGGCAAAGTTCGTTGGGTTAGAGGTAGTTAAAATATCCTTGAAGGAGGATTTGTTCTTCCATTCATTTTGTATAGGTTTTCCATATACAATGTCTGGGGGTTTGGGTGGAATAGTGTTTTGAGATTCATAGGGTTGAGGATTCATGGTTTTTATGGATCGAGCGTTTTACATTCTTCTCTTCCAACAAATTTTGTTTGTTTAAAAGTAGCCTAAAGTCAAACCTTGATTAGAGGCCTTAAATTTTTTTAAAATAAAAATTTCATATATATTTTTATTTGAAGTTTATTCGTATAGCTTCTTGAAATGTAAAGTTAAGTAATAATTTGTTAATAATAAATTTCTTCTAATATTTTTTTTTTCAATTAATATATGTGTAGAAACTAGTATAAAAACTGTTAATATCATTCTATAAGCAATATATATATTTGTAAAAGAACCAAATCCTCTTATATCATTAAGTACATCGAAGTATCGATTAGAGTATTATCTTCTAATTATACTATTTTTCTTAACAGGTTTAATTTGAAAAACAAAATGTCAATTTACTACTTATTATGTGTTAAGGAACTCTCGAGGTTAACGCAATGCTTTTTACCACTAAATAGAAAATAAAAAATATTTTCATACGTTTCAAATTATTCAAATATATTAAAATTTTCTTTTCATTACATTAAAAATATACCCCTTTACTATAAAATGCTTATTTTTTAAAAAAAATAAAAAATTCATAAACCTACTACTAGCAAAAAATGAGGCCCCCTTATGGAGCCTAAAGATTTTTCTTTACTTGCCTTACCCTAAGTTCGACACTGTATAATTGAGAAATTGCTCCCAAACTTTTGGTTTAGTGGTAAGAGTATAATATATGTGTAACGACCTGACCGCTCATTTTGAGAATTAGCATCCCTTTAGGTGGATTAAGGTCTCGAGCAACTTCGTATTGTGTATCATGACTTATGTTTGTGGCCGATTTCGCTTTTCGGATGATTCTGAATTGATTTGGAGGAATGATTCTTGTTTTAGGAGCTTAAGTGGCAAAAGTTGACCGAAGTTTGACTTTTGTGTGTACAACTCCGAAATGGTATTTTGATAATTTAAATAGCTTCGTATGGTGATTTTGGACTTATGTGTATGTTCGGGTTTGGATTTGGAGGTTTGTAGGTTGATTTGATGCATTTTGGCGAAAGTTGAAAAGTTGAAGGTTGAGATGTTTGACCAGGAGTTGACTTTGTTGATATAAAATTTAGATTGTGATTCCGGGAGTTTGTATAGCCCCGTTGTGTCATTTGGTACTTGCATGCAAAATTTGACCTCATTCCGGGTTGATTTGATATGATTCGATGCGAGTTGTAGAAATTAAAAATTCACAAGTTCATTAACTTCGATTTGAGGTGCGATTCGTAGTTTTGATGTTGTTTGATGTGATTTGAGGATTCTATCAGGTCCGCATTATACTATAAAATTTTGTGGTATGTTCGGACGGGGTCCCGAGAACCCTGATTGTGTTTCGGACGAGTTTCGAATCATTTCTTTGTTTTTGGGCAAGTGTGGTTCTGGTTTTTCACACCTGCGCATTTTTTGGAGCACATGTGCGGTGCCTCTTCTCCGCAGTTTATGTCTCTTTTGCGACGTTGAGGCCTTGGCGGGAGCTTCGTCTGCGGGTAGAAGAGCGCAGGTGCGATGATCACTTTTGCGGTTTAGTCATCACAGATGCGCTAAATCCCACTTCTTTGTTCATGAGGGCGCTTCTGTGGTGTCGCAGGTGCGACCTCTTTTTGCGTAGGTCTGAGGTATTTTTCGGTAAGTGGAAACCGCAGGTGCGGGAGATGGATGCAAAAGCGAGAGCGCAAGTGCGCATATTCGGTCCGCAAATGCGGAATCCCTGGCTGCTTCATTATATATCAAGGGTTTGGCCATTTTTATCACATCTTGAGTTGTAGACCTCGGTTTTGGGCATTTTGGAGAAGATTTTCACCATTTGGATTGGGGTAAGTATTCTTGACCCATATTTGGTTATATTTTTATGATTCCATCTTTATTTTTATTATTAAACTAGTGATTTGAGTCGGAGAAAATTGGGGATCTTTATAAAAACTTCTATATAAAATGAGGATTTGAAGGCCGATTTGATGTCGGAATTGGATTATTTTGGTATGGTTTGAATTGTATTAGAATGGGTATTCGAATTTTGTTAATTTTGTCGGGTTCCGTGGTACGGGCTTGGGGTTGACATTTTGAGTTGACTTTTTAGTTTTCATTAAAAATCGAAGCTTTATTGTCCGGACTTATTTTCTATAATTTTTATTTATGATATTGAATTACTTTGGCTAGATTTGAGTCGTCCGGAGGTTTGTTTCGCACGAGAAGGTAATTGTACAGTATTGATTTGGCTTCTTTGAGGTAAGTATCTTGTCTAACTTTGTGGGGGAGGGGAGGGGACTACCCCTTAGGATTTGAGTTGTTGTGCTATTTGTGTTATGTGAAATATTTGTACACGAGGTGATGAGTGCGTACTCGGGCTTATATATAAAAATTGACCAGTTTAGACTCTTAGGCTTCTTTCATGTATTTTTTGGAATTGTTGTTACATTCACATCCTTTACTTGTCAAGTTTACTCTTATATGCTTTATTTGAAGTTGTTAGCTCTTTAATCATTACATGACTTCCTTTATTGTTGAGTTACTCTTAATTGAAATTGTTGTTACGTGATATTTTTTGGTTGTCGGGTTATTCTCATGCATTTAGACGTAGTTGGTAGTTCGTGTCATCTCTTTCATTTTCATCCTATTTCATACACTAGAATCTGAAGTTCTGTCATTTCATAGAAATACCTTTATTATCGAGTTTATCCTTAAGTAATTAATTGAAGTTGAAGTTATTGAAAGTCATTAATCTATTCTAATTGAAGTTGTGATTAAAGAGGTATTGTTCATCGTGGAGTTACTTTCCCGTTCATTTTGTTGTTATTGAAATTCTATATACATTGTGTTTGAGCCGTGGGCACTTGTGACACGAGTTGAAATGTCATGTTGTTGTGATGTTAGCACATGTGAATTAGTTATTATTATGCGGAGCATAAGGGTGTCATTTCATTGTTGTTGTTATGAAGAGCATAAGGGTGTCATTTCATTGTTGTTGTTATGCGGGGCATAAGGATGGCATCCCACTGTTGTTGTTATGCGGGGCATAAGGATGGCATCCCACTGTTGTTGATTGTATGGAGTGATACAAGTGGCTATTGTGTTATTGCTCGGACAGAGCGATAAAGGTGACTATTATGCGGAGTGATACAGGTGGCTAATGACAGTGTCGGAATGGAGTGATACGGGTGGTATCAAAGAGATTAGGGTGGCAGTGTCAGGGATGATGTTTGATGGCCCGAGGGCATTATGTTGATGATATTCGTGTGATGTTGTGATTTTCCTTGTGTATATTATACACGTTACGTGACTTGTTGTGTTACTTTCAATGAGCTACTCGATGTCTTTGATCTTACTTGTTGACTTGGGTTGTAATAGTACACTCGCACAAGCATACACCGTAGTATACCACTTATACCAGTTCGGGAGTATGAAACTTAACATTTATTGATCATGCCCATGTATTCTTGTATTATCTGCTTTCATGTTGATATTGAGCATGTGACCATGCCAGGAGGATTGTGATAGTGATCCTGTGACCACGTCGGGCGTATTGTGATTGTGATCATGTGATCATGCCGGGTGGATTGAGATATTGACATGGGAGCTGTCCGTGCGGTTATAATTAGAAATATAGGCACAAGGTGCCGTGAGCATATGATTGTGGGTTGAGACTCGTGTGTGACTATGAGATGAGGTATCTCGGGGTAATTTAGTTGCAAAACTTGTGTTAGAATGACTTGATTAATTGGTTATCATTTGTGTTCCTTATTTGGTTTCAATGATACTTTTACGGTGTTCTTATTACGTTACTGTTTATATCACATGTTGATTCTTGTTTCCATTTGCTGATTCCTGCTTTCCATTATTAGCTTTATATTGTATATGGCACAGGTTATTTTGAGTAGCAGGTGTCTTGACTTGTACCTCATCACTACTCCACCGAGGTTAGTCTTGATTTTACTGGGTACCGATTGCGATGTACACGTACTATACTTATGCACATTTTTGTGCAGAGCCAAGTATGGAGATATCAGACTCGGGAAGAGTTAGTTTATTGATCGCGAGGATTCAAGGTAGAGCTGCTTGGTTGTCGCAGTTCCTTGGGGTCTTTTCCTTTCATTATACTGTCAACTTGTCATTTGAATAATATTGTATTTCGATCTTTGAGATCTTTCTATATATTCAGTTAGAGTTCGTGACTCTGTATTACCTAGTCTTGGGAGGTTGTTACGATTATTGCCGCTTAGACTTAATTCACTTTTGTTTCGACATTCACATTAAACTCTGTTTAAAATTTTCATTGTTAAACTGTCTTAATTATTGAAAGTACGGCTTACCTATCTTAGAGACTAGGTGTCATCACGACGCCTATAATGAGATTTTGGGTCGTGACAATATGATGCGTGGGTTACACACTTCATAAGTTCTAATTTTATGATGGATTAAAAAGTTTGATATTGAAGTAGAGAAGGATGCGAGAAATTAGCTAATCGTGCCCTTCAAATCTATTCATAGGCACTAAATATAATAAACTAAGTAAAATCTAGTTTTTTTTTTTCGATTTACATGTTCGAAATTTTACGAGTTTCAAATTTATGAGTTCAGAGGTTTATGTGTTTGGAAGTTTATAGGTTTAGAAATTGTAGAGTTTACGGGTTTGAAAGTTTATGAAATTTATGGGTTCGAAAGATTGTTGGTTCAAAAGTTTATGGCTTCATATTTATTGTATTTAAATTATTTATGAATACTTTTGAGGATTTATTTTCCTTAATTTACATACTAAATACTGAAAAATGAGTAAAATTAATACATGCGAAAAACATTTTCAATTATACCAAACATACCCAGAAAATAAATAATTTAACAAGAAGTTGACGCCAACTTGTACTTTTTGGCTGCTTATCCAAAAAGTTGACGGTTCTTTTAGTGAACGTCCCATTATCTTTCAAGGCAACTTAGAAAAAATGACAAGGAATATATAACTATTACTTTGGTTTATATTAGATTACTTTCTATCTCATATACTAGTTGCGGGAGGTCCGTGCTAAGCCTGAGCCCAAACTCAAGATAGTTTTTCTTAGAGTTAATAATATTTATTTTTAATTAAATAAGTTTAATTCGTATCACATTTTTCTACTGTATAATTAATTTAATATAGTGACACATCAATCATGTCTTGTTGTTAAGTCTTCATAATTATTAAAGTTTCTTAGTTACGTAATTGGATAATTTTCTTAACTAAAAAATATTTATGAAGAAGCAAGTTTGGCTGGATAATTTGCAAATACCAAAGGGACACAAGTGATACGATATTATATAAATTAACATTATTTAAAGTGTGTAAAATATTTACGACTCGGCCAAGATCATAAATTGGAAAATATTTTGGCATATTTATGAATTTGTGAGCGTATAATTTCTTTAGTTATAGATTGTTTACCCTAAAATCTGAGTAACAATTAAACTTATGTTGAGGTCTAAAAGATATGTGATTTTATCCAATACTGATTGATAATCGAGAAGATAAGTGTGTGAGTTAAGCGAGCAAAATAGATCAAACCAGTGTATGAGCAGGCCTCGACCTCGAGCCAAGATAGCCTCGAGAACTCTTTGAATGAACAGTAGAATAAAGTAAAGAGAATGTTATAAAACTAAAGAGCAATTCTGATGGGAGATGAGCACAAAAAGTAAGATTGTATATTCTTTGCCAATGATTGATAATTTTTACAAATGAATGAGCTTCCCTTTATATAATAGGGGAGTCCCAAATAAGGGAAATTCCTATTTCGAGAAGGAAATCTGATTTGTACAACTGTCTAACCGCTTTGTACGAATTCGTACAAATCTGTTCTGCAATTTACGCCATGAGCTTTGTGTCATTGCGGGAATCTCACCCATTCTGTTATAAACCCATAACGGCACTATTTCGAGGTAGGCCATACTCGACCCTAGTATGATGTGCTTCGTTCCTCGAGCCTTGTACTCCATCGTCGGGTTCGAGCTCGATCTATTGATCTCGCTTGACCTAGTTCAAACTCGGGCTCGGGGTGGCTCCTCGACCTCACGAAATCGGGCTTACCTGGTTTCGACTGTATGCAAATAGTCCTCGCGTTTCTTAGAATAAAATGATAAGAAACGGTCTGAATCTCGAATTTCTGAAGTCGCAAATGATGACATCATCCTTGTGACGTAAGAATTCGAAGTGACTCGAAACGTCCCGTCGGTACGTTTTTCCAAAATATTAAATGCGCGTCAGTATTGGTCGGCCACTAGCGCCACCGAACGGTTGCGGGTTTCCTATAAATACTTGGTTACTCACCTCATTAAGAACTTTACTTCCACTTACAACTCCTCGAATCTCTTCCTATCTCTATCTTCTCTTCCTCCGCCACCAATTCTTCTGTCATTTCAACGCAAAAAAGTAATCAAATCTTGCTCCCTTCTGCCTCTCTTCAACCAGAATCAATGGCTAAAACCACCAAAACAATTCCTTAAAAAGAGGAACTTCCTCCTCTTTTTACCGTTTGGCCGGCACCTTACCGAGATTTTTCTTGGTGGTTGTACTCTAAAAAAGGACTTCATGGTCGAAAATCCTCTCGATGTTCCTGGCCGATGTGAGCACTCTTCGAGGTACACCTGTTTGATAACGGAGAAACACCTCAGAGCTGTGAGAAATAACTGCGGCTGGGGGGATGGGGTCGTGGTATAGATCCCCATCCATGAAAAGGACATTATTACCCACGTGGAGGGGCTTTTAAGTGTGTACACTTACCCCTTCATGTTGGGCCCTCTCGATCCAATCGTGATCGACTTTTGCAAGAGGTACCAAGTTACCCTCGGCCAAATCCACCCGTCTTTCTGGCAGATAGTGATAATGCTTCGATACTTCACTAGCAAGGCCGAGGGGCTCGAATTCACCCTCAGCCACCTCGTCCGTTTATATTGGCTTCAACATTTTCGAGGATTGATCAAGCTCCAACGCCGGTCGACCAAATCCTTCATTACTAGCAACGATGAGGACAAAGATCGAGGCTGGATGAACCGGTTCATCCAAGTGAAGACCATCGATATTATCTCCGGGAGAAACTGTCGTTCCCCGAGAAGTGGAGCTTTGACCGTAAGTGCAACTCGTTCTCCCAGTGACTTTCTGCATTTTTACTATACCTTGCATAATGTTCTTTCCTTTACTTGCAGCGGTCCCTTGGATGCCCCATGCGTCTCGAGGATCTGGGTCCGGAAGCTGGCTGCTACCTCCTCGTATGATAAACGCAAGTGGCATGACTTGTCCAAGGGCAAGTGGGAAGCAAAACATCATGGTAAAATCTTTGATATTCCCTTCTCCATTGAAGAGTCTTCCTTCCTCACACTTGATTTTTATTAGTGCAAGCATTGGTGATTTTTTTGAGATGAGGCCGACCCCTCTTGGGGAGAAGAACGAGTCCCCGGTCCCAAAGCCAAAAAAGGACAATAAAAGAAAAAGGGCTTCGAAGTATGAAGGCCCTCAAGATAAAACGGGGCCTGCTCGGAGGCGCAAGAAGAGCGCAATCCACGTGGACATAGATTCAGTCCACCAGTTCTTGGACGATGATACAGACGAGGTCGAATATTTGGCTCTGATGACCTGAACCAGAAAACCAATCGAGGCTGCCAAACCCGCAGAAACCAGGATACTTCGTCGTGATAAAGGGAACTCAAAAGGAAAATAAGGTCGACATCGTGGTTGTTTCTCAACCTTCAGCAAGTCCGCCAAAGGGGGAAAGTTCTGAAGCCCCTATGATCGAGCAAAGTGCCTCGAGGGATCTCCCCATTTTTTTACTGGGGTTGATGATGTCGATCTTATCTATGCGTCCTCGACCTTCGAAGAGGATCAACGTCTCTTCTCTAAGGTAATCCTCAACTCTTAATGTTGCAATTTCCTCAATGTTGCAGTTTGCATTTCTGCTTTGTCTGATCGTTCCTCTCATTTGTAGGCATTTACCATGTTCAAGGCCGAGCTGAACAAATCTTTAGGTGAAGGTAAATCCCTGAGGATCCTTTATGATAAAAAGGAGGGGGAGCTAAAAGACCTTCGAGCGGAACTAATCAGGGCTCGAGAATACGAAGCCGAGCTGGACAAGCAGGTAACTGACATTTTGAACGACTATGGCCTTCTCCTCCCAACTATGGAAGATGATACTTTGATGTCTTAACTTCAGCAGAAGATGGAGATGTTAGGGCAGCTCCAAGGCGAGGTTTACCGGGTCAATGCCGAGTGCGACCAATGGAAAGACAAGATGGACCGCCTTCCTGTGGGGAAGGAGGACAGATTGACCCAACTAGCAGCTGTCGAGACTCAGCTTCAAAATGCCAAAGAGAGCAGTTCGGCCCAGGTCGAAAAGATTGTTGAGCTCGAGGTTAAACTTGCCGAGGTCGAAGCCGAAGTTGCTGAAGCCAAGGCCGAGGCCAAGAAGACTCAGATTACGGCTGATAAAACAATTGTCGTAAATTTGAGGGACACCGAAGCTGCTCAAACGGAGCTGAAAGAAGTTGTTGATCAAGAGAAGCGAAACAACGACTATGCTAGGTGCCGATCTCGGAGGGAGACTCTTGAGGAGATTCATGCAAGGGGCTTCGATCTTACTGATGATATAGCCCAAGCAAAAGCAGATAAAGACGATGCCCGATTCCTTGTCTCCTCCGATGATGATAATGATGATGTCGAAGGCGGCCGGGCGAGTCCGGAGGTGAAGAAGGGTCCGAAGAAGAGACCATTCCCGATGAAGAAGCTGCCCCCGATGGAGAAGCGGTTCCAGGAAAAGCTGCCTCCGAAGGGGAGATGCTCCCTTGGTGTAGATATGAAATTTTTTTCTTTTTTGTATTTTCTCTTTTGTTGAGATGTTGTACATATCACCTTTTGAATATATATGAAGAATTTTCCCTAAATGTTCCCTTAGTATTTTTTCCTTTACAGTTCTTGCACTAATTTCATCCTTCAAATGATGCATTCGAGATTCTATCTCGGATGGTCCCTTTGAAGTTGTCGAGGTCGGGTTCGAATAAGATTCGAACCTTCGGGATATATACCCTTAGTGTCGAATGATGACAAATATTCGAGCCATATTAAAAAAATATTTGCTTGGGCTCTGGGTGATCGGACCCTTGGGTTTGGATGGGGTGAAATCTCTAACCCTCAGTGTGTCTGTATTGGTAAAAAAGAGTTTCACACGTAAGCCAGCTTTTGACAACTCAGCCAGTCACGTGGACACAGGAAAACGCAACAGCTGGATGTCATTCTTTGAAGAGGTACGTTACAAAGAGGCACGGTTCAGTAAACCCACGAACTTATCAGCCACGAGAACTCAACTTGATCAAAACGGGGGAGAGGCACGGTCAGAATGAATCTAGACAAAGCTACGGATAGATTCAAGGACCCACAATTGATTACTCGAACGTTATGTAACCGAACTCCAATTACCGTTATCCTTTGTAACGCCTCATTAATTTCATAATTAGTCATTAATGAGTAACCATAGCAAGAGTCGTACGTTATAAGAATCTCTTATATAAAGGAGGGGAATACATCTTGTGTAGGCATCGGATTCTCGAATACAATCAACTTCAATTTTCTATATTTCTACAATATTGTCTATTATTCATTTTTCTCCATTACCTTGATAATCGGTAATCCGTATTCATCTTAAAAATAAGCTTTAGTGAAAGGGTCTAATTCTTTGGTTAAACAAATTGGTTTCGTTACCGGGAATATGATAATCTTTGTTTACTTTTCAAGTGATATCCTCTGAATTATGTCAAACTCCAACAACAACAACCAGCAAAGGAGTGGAACCCCAGTTCCATCGCCTTCAGGAACCCCACGTGGTTCGAGGGAACAATCCCCAGAAAGATCCAATAACAACAATGGTGATAATGATCAAACTGTGGAACAAGATCGTGTAAAGCAAATGATTGCAAAGTATGTGAGCCAAGCTTTGCAAGAATTCTTGAGAGTATTACCAGCAGCGTTACCTACACCACCGACGCCACCCCCTCCCCCCAATAACACAATCACCATGGAAAATCCTCAATCTGGGTTAGCAAACTCAGGAAGAGGAGATACTCCTAATGAATCGCTCGAAACGAGACCAGGTATATCTAATAACTCAGAATTACAAAATTTACTGCTAACCATGCAGAAACAGATGTAGGAGCAGAATGATCGCATCGAACAAATTCTTGGAGTACCACCTATCATCAAAGGCATCGATGTTGATAGATATTCTCAACAACCGTGGAAGCCAAGTGCAGCCCCCTTGCCTATACCCAAGAAGTTTGAAATGCATGACGTTCCCAAATATGATGGAACAACTAACCCACGCGACCATGTGACTTCTTTCACTACTGGGGCAAAAGGCAACGACTTAACGAAACCAGAGATTGAATCAGTCCTTGTCAAAAAATTTTGGGAAACACTTACCAAAGGGGCCCTAACCTGGTATTCTCTTCTCCATGAAAATTGCATAGACTCTTTTGTTGAGCTTGCATATTTGCTTATAAAAGCACACTCTGGTGCGCAAAATGCTGAGAAAAGAATGGAAGACATGTTCAAAATAAAATAAGGAGACACAGAACTACTTCGTGAGTTTGTAGACAGGTTTCAACGAGAAAGAATGCAGTTACACAGGGTGCCTGATAATTGGGCAGCCATGGCATTTGCAAGCAACTTAAATGATAAAAGCTCAGAAGCCACGAGACGACTTAAGGAGAGTCTAAGAGAATTCCCCGCTACAACATGGAATGATGTATATAACAAGTACAATACTAAACTTNTTCGAGAGATGAAGATCATTCCAGATCCAGACGTCCTGAATCAGATAGAAGATCAGGTAAAAACAGGTACGATCCTTACTTAGGACCCTCGGGACGTGATATCCGCCCCAGGTTCGAAAATACTAGGTCGGACTATAGACCACAAGGAAGAGACGTGGTCTCATCCGCGTCTAGATCCAGAAAAGATCGAGATGAACGACCTAGAGGTAGTACTCAAATTGGGGATCATACCTTTAATGTAAGTACTATTGAACTTGTCTCAATATTGAGGAACATGGGAGACAAGGTTAAGTGGCCCAAAGAGATGTGGTCAAATCCAAGTAGAAGAAACCCTGATCATTGGTGTGAATTTCACAACGATCATAGGCACAAAACTGCGGATTGTAGATTTTTACAAGGTGAAGTAGAAAATTTGTTAAAACAGGGCTATTTAATAGAATAGTTTAGTGATAAATGTAACAGGCATATATGAGGAATATGCAGGAGCCCCCAAAGCCTCCTTCTCCAAAACGAACCGTTAACGTGATACACGGGGGTGAAGAAGTAAACAGAGTGATTTGCGAAACAACCACAAAGTTCACAATTACACATGGGAAATGGGCTCGTGAAAATATGGAAGAAGACGATATAACCTTTGATGATGCAGATATCAGCGGATTAATGCTTCCGCACAACGATGCTCTGGTAATATCTTTACTTATTCATGACACTAACGTAATAAGAGTGTTGATTGGTCCAGGCAGTTCACTCAATATCATTTTGCTAAGAGTCGTGGAAGAAATGCTACTGGGGAATCATGTAATCCCAAAAGCACGAGCCATATCAGAGTTTGATAACTCTACGGTTATGAAAAAAGGGGAAATTGAGCTTAGCACTTATACTGAGGGTGTGATCAAAAGTGCCAGGTTCCAAGTCATCGATACTGACATGGCTTATAACGTGATCATTGGAAGGCCATGGATCCACGTCATGAAATCGATACCCTCCACGTTGCATCAGGTAATTAAATTCCCCTCTGAATGGGGGATTCAACAAATCAAAGGAGATCAACAGACCGCAAGAGATATAAACCTTGTAGTACACTACAACCAGAAAATAGAGGTAGAATAATTACGAGATAAGGGAATCTCCCAAGCAGGTAACATAGCCCAAACAAGCATGGAAGAAATTACTACCCAAATAGGTACGGGGGGTATTATTGCAGAAACAGGTACGAAAGAAAATACTTACGAGAAGGAAAATTAAGTTACCATGGAAGGTATATTATACCACACAGATACAGATTCCAGATCGGACGTCATTCATGAACCAGAGGAGGATGAGCACATAAAAACAACTACGGAGGAGCTCGTAGCTGTTCCGTTATCTGAACAAAAGCCTGAGCAGAAAGTATATATAGGCATGAGGCTAGGCCCCGCTCGAAGAGGTAAGTTAATTGATTATTTAAAGGCTAACGCATACTGCTTTGCATGATCCCACTCAGATATGACAGGCATCCCACCAGAAGTGATGACTCATAAACTAAATGAAGATCTATCCTTCGTACCTGTTAAGCAGAAGAAAAAAAGCAAGGACCATTCAAGAACCAAGTGATCGATGAAGAGGGGTAGAAACTCTTAAAGATTGGTTCGATACGAGAGGTAAAGTACCCTAACTGGATAGCAAACGCCGTGGTAGTACCTAAAAAGAATGACAAGTGGAGAGTATGCGTAAATTATACTGAGTTGAATAAAGCATGCCCCAAAGATTTATTCCCATTGCCACATATAGAAATGATTGATGCCACAACATGTCATGAATTGTTGAGATTCTTAGATGCATATTCTGGTTATAATCAGATTAAAATGAATCCCTGAGATGAGGAAAAAACTTCCTTCATTACAAACAGGGGGACTTACTGTTATAATGTTATTCCTTTTGGCTTAAAAAACACTGGAGCCACCTATCAAAGGTTAGTGACTAAAATGTTCCAAGAACATCTTGGAAAGATGATCGAAGTCTATATTGATGATATGCTGGTAAAATCAACACAAGCACAAGACCATTTCCAACATCTCTCTACTGCTTTTGATATTCTACGCAGGTTTAATATGAAGTTAAATATAGAGAAATGCGCTTTTGGAGTGCAATCAGGCAAATTTTTGGGTTTCCTTGTGGCAAACATAGGAATAGAGGTAAATCCCGCTCAAATTAAAGCTATAGAGGAAATACCTCATGTTTTAACAAATAAAAAGGAAGTTCAAAGATTGACATGGAGAATAGCAGCTTTGGGTAGGTTTATTTCTAAATCTTTCGAAAAAAGTTTTAAATTCTTCTCACTTCTCAAAAAGAAGAATCAGTTCGAATACACTGAAGAATGTCAGCAAACCCTCAAGAATCTGAAGATTTATCTATCGAAACCACCACTGCTTTCAAAGCCAAAAGAAGGGGAAAGATTGTACATCTACCTGGCTGTCTCAGAAATTGCTGTAAGTGCAGTGTTGGTAAGAGAAGAAAAAGGTAAACAATCACCTGTCTATTATGTAAGTAAAACTTTGCTAGATGCTGAGACTAGATATCCACATCTAGAAAAGTTAGCCTTAGCTTTAATAATGGCATCTAGAAAATTACGACCCTATTTTCAATGCCACCCAATCACCGTTGTGACCTCATATCCTTTAAGAAATATTCTGCATAAACAGGAATTGTCAGGAAGATTAGCCAAGTGGGCCATAGAATTAAGTGAGCATGAAATAATCTATCAGCCTAGGACTGCAATTAAGTCTCAAATACTAGCTGATTTTGTTGTTGACTTTAGTAATAGCATTGTATCTGAAGTAGAAAAAGAGTTACAACTCTTTAACGATGTTAATCCGGGCCTATGGACCTTGTTCACTGATGTTTCTTCAAATATAAAAGGCGCCGGCTTAGGTATAGTCTTGATATACCCACGGGTGAAAAGACACGGCAAGCTATCAAGTGTTATCCTATAACTAACAATGAAGCAGAGTACGAAGCTGTTATTGCAGGGCTTGAACTCGCACGGGAGCTCTCAATCGAGCAAATTGTGATCAACAACGACTCCCAACTGGTAGTAAATCAGATACATGGGACATACATCGCTCGAGAGACTAGAATGCAACAGTATATGGAAAAAGCATGAGAGCTCGTGAGACAATTCAAAACATGGAAGGTAATGCAAATACCTAGAGAGGAAAATACAGAAGCAGATGCACTAGCTAACCTCGCAGCAGTCACGGAAGTAACGAACAAAGCCAATACAATTGTCGTTCAACTATTTCATTCAATAATAGACTAGGATAGGAACGAGGTAACTTTCAACAACCTAACCTGGGACTGGAGAAAAGAAATTCTTACTTTTTTGCAGAATGGCACCGTACCTGAAGACAGCAAAGCAGCTCAAGCACTTCGTCACAAAGCTGCACGGTACTGCCTTATTCGCAACTCACTTTATCGCAAGATGTTCGTAAGACCCCCAGCTAAATGCCTCGGACCTAACCAAACGGAATTTGTGATGAAAGAAGTCTACGAAGGACACTGTGGAAATCACTCAAGGGCGAGATCCTTAGTGAAAACACTGATCAGAGCTGGATACTATTGGCCTAAAATAGAAGTAGAAGCCGAGAACTTCATATCTAAATGTGACAGATGCCAAAGGTTTTCCAATAACATGCATCGACCATCGGAATTATTACATCCAATAATATCCCCATGGCCTTTCATAAAATGGGGTATGGACATAGTGGGCCCTCTTCCCATAGCTAAATGACATGTACATTTTTTACTCGTGCTAACCGACTATTTTACAAAATGGGTAGAGGCAGGAGCGTTCAAAAAAGTGCGAGAAAAGGAAGTTAAAAGCTTCTTATGGAGAAAAATAATATGCCGTTTTGGAATACCAAAGGAAATCGTATGTGATAATGGCCCACAATTCATAGGCTCGCAAATCACAGAATTCCTCGAAAGTTGGCAAATCAAGCGGATCACTTCAACGCCTTACCACCCCGTGGCTAATGGTCAAGGCGATTCAACGAATAAGGTCATTATCAACAATCTAAAGAAGCGGCTGGATAAAGCTAAAGGAAACTGGCCTGATGAGTTACCAGCAGTACTATGGGCATATAGAACAACTTCAAAGATAGCCACGGGAGAAACTCTGTTCGTACTTGTTTATGGCTCAGAAGCCTTAATACTTGTGGAGATTGGCGAACCAAGAATAAGGTTCTCAACAGCCATGGAGGGTGAAAACGACGACGAATTAAGGACCAACCTGGACCTGCTCGAACCACGGAGAGAAGCAGCATTGATACGGATGGCAGCTCAAAAATAAATCATAGAGCGTTATTACAACTGTAAAGCTCATCTCAGGTACTTTAATATTAGGGACATCATCCTCAAAAAAGTTTTTCAATCAACGAAAGAAGCAGGTGCAGGAAAGCTAAATCAAAACTGGGAAGGACCTTACAAAATTCGAGGCATAGCTGGGAAAGGCGCCTATCAGTTGGAAGCTATGGACGTCAGAGTTCTACCAACAAGATGGAATGCCATCCATTTAAAGAAGTATTACTTCTAAAAGAAAAGAATACCCCCCCCCTCCCGTCAGGTATCACACGTTCGATTTTACTTTGAACATTTAAAAATTTTACTAACTTTTTTAGATGATAGGCACAAAGCTAACCCATCACCAGATGACAATATTAGACTTGCAAAGATGCGACGAAATAACACAATTCCCGGTCTAGGGTTACACTTTCTGATGGACTTAGTTTTCAAAGCTCAAACACTTGGGGGACTATACAATATGGAAGGCTAAGACGAAGCAAAGAAGACTATCAGAAAGCCAAAAGCTCGAGCCTGAAGACCCATCTACCCAAAAAGACAAGTGACACGAGCAGAATCGAAAGAAATCGAAATAGCCATCCAAATACAAAGCCTAACGCAAAAAAAAAAAAAAAACTTTGAACATATTCAGGGTGAAAGGCAAAAGTTTATTCACGAGAAAGAAATGTACATATTTATACATATTCAAAGTTGTTGTAACAAAAACAGTTAGGGGTAAAAGATCATCATCAATGTTTTCATTCAAAAAACTGTTCTCAAATAAAACCGTTATGGATGAAAAGATAAAAATCCTTGTATCTGTTCAAGTAACTGTTATCAAATAAAAACAGTTATGAATAAGAAAACATTTCCCTCGCACTTATTAGAAAACTGTTTCCAAAACAGTTGTGGGTAAAAATCCCAATCTTTACAAAAACTATTATTAATTAAAAACATTTGTTTCCTTGTATTAATATCGAAAAACTGCTACCTATAAAAAACAGTTACGAAATACAAAAGTATATCAAATATGTTAAACAAAAGCAGTTGCAAGCATGAGTTTTAGACGATAATCAAACACAAGTAAAATTTCATGGAAGTTCAAACAAGAAAAACTTTCCTTGGAAACATTCTTAAACATGTGTAAAATTCCTATCACTCTATTGCATTATCATGAAGTTGAGACGTCTTCTTCATGCCAATTATAAAGGGCCCTCTTCCATAAACTATGCCTATTACAAAAAGGCACACATTTAATATGACACCGTGCCTATTACAAAAAAGGTACGAGTAGTCTAAAGCATTCCCCATGCAAAACTCGAAGGTAAAACTAAAACCTCGAAAAATGAAGCATGCAAAAGACTTAAAGAGTGAAACAGAAACTCAACAAAAGTTAAACTAACATTTATATATTAAAATGGATAAAACTAAATATTAACTTATACTTAGCCGTATAAAATTTTTATATACATTGTGGTGCCCCTAAGTTGTCATTCGGGGACTTTAAAGAAATCCAAATTTACCCCCGATGAGACTGGGCTAACCACCAATTGATACAAAGAAAAAGAAAGAAAAAGGGATAAACCAACTAAATCTTTTCAAGAGAGGGGTGGACTTTAGTGGCAGAAGGAGCGGGAGCAACTGGGGATGAAGAGTCATGAGCGGCTGGAATCTCACCATCAGGTGAAGAGAGGTTATGACCTTGTTGAGCCTTCTCCATGGCTTCCTTAGTTTTGGCTATTTCAGCACTAAGTTCAAAACCCTCTTGGCTCATTTCCATCAATGTGTCAAGGCAAGAATTTATATACGCCCAACTCACATCGACAACAGCCACCCTTCCAAATCTTCATAATCCTTTGCCCATACTTGAAGCTTAGCTCTCAATCCATCCTTCTCCGCTTCCGCAGCTTCATGGGCGGCCCTTAATGGAACAATCGACTCCTCTAAAGTTTGAGCTTTGTCTAAAGCCCTACGAAGGTCTTCTTGAGTACGATTGAGTGATTGCACGAGCTCGCATGAGTATTCCTCCTTCGGCCCCAAGAAGTTATTCCTGTCTCTAATCTCCTCTGAGGCACGGGAAAACTGCTCCGTGAACGAAGACTCCAGAACACTCTTATCTTTATCAACCTGACTGCAAGAAGCCCTCTCCACTGCCAGTTCTGCTTCCGTGAGTCTTATCCGCCGCTTCAAGGTACTCCTTTCCTCTTCTAAAGCATCCATATCAATCAACATCGGCCTACAACTCTCTTGTCTCTTGGTCGTTGTTTGAAATCCTCTTCATAAGCTCCATTCCTATATGGTTAATCTACAAGAAATAAACAAGTCAGATATCATAAATTTCATATACGAGAGTGAAAGAGGATAACTTGCATCATACCTTCAAATAAGTATGCACGACCTCATTGGCCCATGTAAGAGCACCATGGTTGGATATCTTTCCTTTCTCAGAGGGACCTATCAAAGGCTTGAGCCACACTTCGGGCTCACCCATTTTCTTGAAAAGATTACCCTCAGCTGGAACCTCTATTACCACCTGCCGCATCTCTCTACTGGAAGACCCTACTTCCCTAACGGAAGGCATGGAAGCAGGCAGAGATGGAACAACAACAAACACAGAAGGTTGAGGAGCTGGAGAAGCCACGGGCAAAGCAGCAGGCACAGAGAGTTGAAGAGTTGAAAAAGTTACAGGCAAAGCAATAGTAGAAGTTGAAATAGCCAAAGGAACAGACGAAACAGCTTCTCTCAAAGAAGCAGGAAAGACAGCAGCCAAGGGGACGTCGTCAAGAGCGAGATCAACACCCTCATGAATAGGGGAATGTGAAACATCATCAAGGACAGAGGGCTCAATCATAGACACGGAAGGCAAGGTTAAGGCTATACGCTCATCATCTAAAACCATTCACCTTCTCCGTGGTCTGTGTACTAAAGCACCCTCTTCTTCTTCTTCTAGGGAACGAGACTCACTAATATTCCTCGTCGAGGAAGATGAACCAACAATAATTTCCTGGGCCTGAGCCAAGGACATCTTCGGGATAGATGAAGCAGACACCCCATGAGCAGAGAACCCTATTAAAAAGGAAAAAAGTTAAACGACAAAAAAAGAGACTCGAGTAAGGAAAGAAGCAAGAACAAGAGCTTCACTTACCGTGGGTCTTTACTTGCCAACCATACCTCCCAGCAAGGTACTTCCAAGGTCTTTCTTCTGAAGGAGCAACAAACAATAATTTTTCTACCCAATTACAAATACCGGAGACATTCTCAATAGTATTCATGGTTGCTGAGAGAAGAAAAAACAGACACGGTGTTAATAAAACATCTCAAGTCAAAACAAGAAAAAGTAAATGTGAGCTAAAGAATACTCACGTGCGCGATTCCACTTCTCAGGGAAGGGAAGATTTTCTTCACACACTAAACCAACAGTGGGTACAGCAACATACCGGAGGTACCAACCCTTATCCTTATCATCTCCAGGGGTAACCAGAACTCTTTTGCTTCTAGCAGTCAGAGTAAAAACCTCTTCACGAAATAATGTAGGAGTGTATAGGTGAATAAGATGGTTGAAGGTAAAAGGAACCGAGGCTAAAGAAGCCAAACTCCTAAGACATTCGACAACTCGCCACACAAGCAGGCCAACTTGTCCTAAGCAGATATTACGGCAAAAATCAATTATAACTGGGTCAATGGGGGGGGTCTAAACCCTAAAGTTAAAGGATATGTATAAACAAAAGAATATCCAGTCTTGTAAGACATTATTATTTGATTATTATTCGGAATATAGACAGGAAAGTCAGACCTCCAAAAGCACTCCCTACGAACAAGGGAAATCTGACCCTCAGTTATAAGGGTTGGATATCTTTCGACACTATCAAGAGAAGAAGATTGATCTACAAGAACTTGACTATCCTTAGTAAAAACAAACTCAGCATGGACAATTTCATCGATTCCATGTCACGCCCCAAACTAGGGGAGGCACGACTGGCACTCGATACTGTATTCGATCGAGTTAGCCACTAAATATACTAGCTAACTAAACTGCGGGCCCAACAGATCGGGCAGCACAACATCTGAAATACTAGGACTGGACCGTTAAGGTCATGACCTGAATAACAATAAGTCATATAAACAAAGGTAGACAAGCCAAAATAATAAAGTACTAGCTGGCCGACGAGGCCGTGACTGAAGACATACATGCCTACACACATATATATATACATGCCAAGCCTATGGGCTGGAGCCTGAAAGTTGCAAAAAGAAACCCAGAATACTGTGTCCACAATATCCTCTAAGAGTGTCATAAGCACTGTCGGGACAAGGCCCCGACTATACCCAAAATGTACAACAAAAGTGACCATCCTACGAAAGCTCCAGGAAGAGGTGGAGCTTACAAACTCACAGCTGAACCCCAAAATCCTAGCGGAGGGGTCGATCGGAGTCCCTACCTGGACCTGCACGCACGAAAAAAAAATGCAGTGTCCTCAGGCAATGACACATCAGTACGAATAAAAATGTACTGGTATGTAAGCAGAACGTAGAATCATACATAGCTGATGTAAAAAGAGTAAAAGAGATACCACCTAACACTGAAACTCTGATAGCCTCCATGGCCGACATCCGACCTTATAATAATCAAATATGCATGGTGTGCTCGTGTAATCGTATGTTGTGAATACATATATATTGATGCAAATGCATGACATACCCAACCAAATGCTAGCAATGGTCGTCTCTCCCGGTAGCTAACCGGTATCATATTGCCAACATGTGGCCATCCGTACAATATATATAGTCTTTCGGGCAAATAGGCCCCTTACCTCCGATTATAGCTCGAAGTCCATGCATAATATGCCATGTATGATATGAACTTTGAATGCACATAATAGGCCATAACAAGAACTTAGCCAATCTTGGCTCATTGGTACTCTTGTTCTCATAATCTCATAATCACCTTCGTATCGCATACAAATGTCTCGGTGAACCTCATATGTTTTTTGAATAAGCTTGAAAACTGAACTCGACTTTTAGAAAGATAACTTAACTCTGAAGATGTTCATAAAAAGCTTAAGGTGATTCACTTAGTCCTTATACACGATTTCTTGATAATTAGTAAAAGAAAGTATTTCAAAAAAAATCAAGTGTTTTAGTAGTTTAAATATAAAAATTATATTTGAGATTTTTTGAAATCGAGTATCACTTTAGAGATTTTTAAAATACACTTTAACAAGGAAGAATGACTGATCGCAAATACTAAATTCCTTTATTTTTAAGTCACACAACCCAAATACGAATAAGAATTCATATATATGGACATATAGGTAAGAAATCTGACAAAATGACATATATAGATGTTGAATATCCTATTTAACCGAACGAGTGGAATATCAACCTAATAGCATCATGAAAATACTACAGCTAGGATCCTAATGCCTTTCTCAGAAGGTCTTCCTAGTAATAGAATAGTAAAATACCACATTTGGCGTCTTAGGAATTTCTTAGAAATCGTGCTAAAAGGAAGGACGGAGCTTATCCTTCACATACCTCTCCAACGAACGTCTGAATGCCTGTAGTTCCTTCACGAAAGTTGTTCCTTACGTCCTAAGCTTCGCAAAAACTATATATATGCAGCTTATACGCACCTATAAATAGTTCATAATTGAGTTTAAATCAGCAGATTTTCCATATGACCCTAACTTGACGAAACGTCCGTAGAACTTTGTAAAAACGATCATAAAAGAGTCCCCAGATGATTAACTTGGCAAACCAAGTACAAAACCTGAAGAACCAGCAAGAACAACAAATTCCTATATTCCAAAAATAGCTCCAAACACGGCTAATAGAAGGGGGAAACGATTGCAAAGCGTAGAGATTGCATTTCTAGGCACGGGGGCAAACTTTAACGATAGAAATCGTTAAAAACGTACCTTAATAACTCAAGAACACCATGGGACCTTCTCTTCAGCTTGCTAACTGTTTTGGGACTTAAATGAAATATTTTGGGGTCATAAAAGTCGAATTTGTCGACTTATACCACTTGTTTGACCTGACCCGGTTCGCGACCCGGTTTCAGCTCGGACAGTCCGCGGTAAAACAATCATAAAATTTTACTCCGATCTCGGTTTGATGTGAAGTATTTTTTGGTTGCAAACTAGACTTGTAGACCTTCAATTCAGTAGGTTGTGGGTTCCATACATCCTTATATATTGGATAAAATGATCTGATACATTTGACCCAAAGTTTAAAACATTTATTAGAGAAATTCACGATAACTTTTGCGGACCTTTATTTCGCATCTTGCTTGACTCCAAAACTTAACATGTGACCAGTGTGATTTTATAATACCTCATAACACATTATTTTTAGCATATTGGACACTCTTAGTCTTATCCCACTTGTGCAAGTTAACTTAAACCTTTCGAACGCGCAGGGTGCTACCCGAGCCATTTCTTTAACCACGAACCTTTGTTTAAGGTATTCCTTTGACCTAAAGATTTAGTTTAGTTCCTTGATAGTACCACACATTTTCAGTTTTATTCTCCCAATGTTCTATACCCGATCATATATACCTAATATAGCCACGCCACGTTACGTATATTACATAAGAGAAGAGAAGAAAAAAAACACATGGGGTCTCACAGTCTCTACCCCTTAAGAACATTCGTCCGCGAATGGGTCAAGTAAATTCCTTGGTCTCATTTCTTTTCTGCTAATACATTATTTGCGAGGCTATATTTGTTACATTTGCAAAGAATAAATCAAATTCTGATGATTCCAAGTACTAGGCTTGGTATAGCTATCTCGCAATAAGAAATTTAAATTGCAGTTCCAAGTCATTTAAAATCCAATTAAGTTGCTGTAAAAAAATAATTTTCATTTATTTAAATGCGACTCACCTTAAGTCGTAAATAGGTGGGGGTACTTCTTCCTCATTTCCTCCTCAGCTTCCCAGGTCATTTCCTCGATGTTGTTATTTCGCCATAACACTTTCACGGAAGCCACTTCTTTAGTTTGAAACTTTCTTACCTGCCGATCTAAAATAGCTACGGGTACCTCTGCATAAGATAAGTCTTCAGTAATGTGAATATCCTCAATGGGTGTAATATNTTTCACGGAAGCCACTTCTTTAGTTCGAAGCTTTCTTACCTGCCGATCTAAAATAGCTACTGGTATTTCTGCATAAGATAAGTCTTCAGCAATGTGAATATCCTCAATGGGCGTAATACGTGAAGGATCTCCAATGCACTTCCGCAACATAGATACATGAAACACAGGATGGACTGCTTCCAATTCTGAAGGCAAATCAAGCTCGTACGCCACCCTACCAATCCTCCGAAAAATCTTATACGGTCCAACATACCTGGGGTTGAGCTTCCCCTTCTTTCCAAATCGCATGAAGCCCTTCATAGGCGATACTTTCAAGGTAACCCAATCTTCTACATCAAACGCTAAGTCTCGTCGTCGAACATCTGCATAAGACTTCTGCCGACTTTGTGTTGTACGTAGCCGGTTTCCAATAAGTTTTACCTTTTACATTGCTTGCTAGACTAAATTAGGACCTAGCAACTCTGCTTCCCCAACCTCGAACCAACCGATCGGCGACCTACACTTCCGCCCGTATAGTGCTTCGTAAGGAGCCATCTGAATACTAGCTTGGAAGCTATTATTATAAGCGAACTCAATAAGAGGTAGATGATCATCCCAACTTCCTTTAAAATCTAGCACGCAGGCACGTAACATATCCTCAACTATCTGAATAGTACGCTCTGCCTGTCCATCCGTTTGCGGATGAAAGCGGTGCTAAGATTTACCTGCGTGCCTAGACCCTTCTGAAAAGATTTCCAAAAATGTTTTGTAAATTGAGCCCCTCGATCAGAGATAATAGATAATGGCACTTCGTGAAAGCGAACAATCTCTCGAATGTAAAGCTTGGCATAATCCTCGGCTGAATATGTCGTCCTGACTGGCAGGAAATGAGTAGATTTTGTAAGCCTATCAATAATTACCCAAATAGAATCATACCTATATGGAGTGCAAGGCAAGCCAGTGATGAAGTCCAGATTTATCATGTCCCATTTCCATAATGGAAGCTCAATATACTGAGTTAGGCCTCCAGGCCTGTGATGTTCAGTTTTAACTTGCTGGCAGTTGAGACATTGGGCTACCATCTCCGCGATATCTTTTTTTCATTCCATTCCACCAATAGATCTGTCGAAGGTCCATCTTTGTCACTCCGAGGTGAACTGCATATCTAGAATAATGGGCATCCGAAAGAATCTTGGCACGGAGCTCTCCGACTGTCGGTACACATAAGCGGCCCTAGTATCTAAGGACTTCATCTCAAGTTAGCTCAAATATAGGTTGTCGCTGCTGTGGAATACTTTCCCTCAGTTTTATAAGCTCAGGATCCTCGTGTTGTCGCTTTTTCACTTCAGTAACAAAAGAAGATTTTGCTGTATTCTGAATGAGAATGTGTCCACCCTCTCCATCTACGAAACGCACCTGCAAACTAGCTAACTAGCATAGATATCTAGTCATCTTGACCTTATCAACTTCAACATGGCTTAGACTGCCCATGGACTTCCGACTAAGAGTATCATCAACAATATTAGCTTTGTCGGGATGATATAAAATATCAACATCATAGTCCTTTAGTAATTCTAGCTATCTTCTTTGTCGTAGGTTAAGCTCCCTCTGTTTAGATAAATACTGAAGGCTCTTTCGGTCGGTGAAAACATCAATATGAACCCCATATAGATAATGCCGCCAAATTAGGGTAAAGACAACTGCAACTAACTCAAGATCGTGCGTAGGATAGTTCTGTTCATGTTTCCGCAACTGTCTGGAGGCGTACGCGATAACTTTACCATACTGCATAAGAACACAACCTAGGAAAATTCTCGAGGCATCACAATATACAACATAACCCTCGGTGCCATCCGAAAGAGTCAAGACATGTGCCGTAGTAAGCCTTTTCTTTAGCTCCTGAAAACTTTGTTCACATGCCTCAGTCCACTGAAACTTAGCTCCCTTTTGTGTCAGTTTCGTCAATGGTGCAGAGATAGAGGAAAATCCCTCTACAAACCTTCGGTAATACCCTGCCAAGCCTAAAAAGCTACGAACCTCTGTCGGATTCAAGGGCCTCAGCCAAGTGATCACAGCTTTAATCTTTTGGCCATCAACCTTGATACCATCGCCGGTAATAACATGACCAATAAAAGCTACAAAAGTTAGCCAAAATTCACATTTAAAGAATTTAACATATAACCTATAGTCCTGGAGAGTCTGCAATACAACTCACAAGTGGTCCANAGGGCCTCGGCCAAGTCATCACAGCTTCAATCTTTTGGCCATCAACCTTGATACCATCGCCGGTAATAACATGACCAAGAAAAGCTATAGAAGTTAGCCAAAATTCACATTTAGAGAATTTAGCATATAACCTGTAGTCCTGGAGAGTCTGTAATACAGCTCGCAAGTGGTCCGCATGCTCGGCTTCCGATCGTGAATATATTAGGATGTCGTCAATAAACACAATCACAAATTCATCCAAGAATGGCTTGAATACCCGGTTCATAAGATCCATAAAGGCTGTTGGGGAATTTGTAAGCCCGAAAGACATGACAAGGAATTCAAAATGGTCATACCTCATCCTAAATGCTGTTTTTGGGATATCAATATCCCTGAGTCATAGCTGATGATAATCGGATCGCAAGTCGATCTTCGAAAAGCATTTGGCACCTTGTAACTGGTCGAACAATTCATTAACCCATGGAAGAGGATACTTATTATTGATAGTGACTTTATTTAGTTTCATGTAGTCAATACACATCTGCAAGGAGCCATCTTTCTTTCGAACAAAGAGCACCGGAGCACCCCATGGGTATGTACTTGGTCTAATAAAGCCTTTATCAAGCAAGTCCTTCAGTTGTTCCTTCAATTCCCTTAGCTCTGCAGGAGCCATTATGTAGGGAGAAATGGATATAGGCTGCGTATCAGGAAGCAAATCTATAGTGAAATCGATTTCCCTTTCAGGGGGAATTCCTGGAAGCTCGTCAGGGAATACCGTCGGGAATTCATTCACAATAGTAACCCACTGAAGAATCACTGGATCCTTATCTATATTCCTAACATGAACCAGATGGTATATACAACCTTTAGCAATAAACTTTCGAGCCCTAAGGTATAAAATAAACTTACCCTTCGGTGTGGCTGCATTACTTTTCCATTCAAGGACAGGCTCACCAGGAAAATGAAATCGGACAAACTTTGCACGACAATCAATATTAGCATAACAAGATGCCAACCAATCCATACCCATAATGACATCGAAGTCTAGCATAACCCATTTAACTAAATCAACAGAGGTTGGACGGTCATTAATTAACATTGTACAACCTTGATAGACATGACTAGCTAAAATAGAGTCACCAACTGGCGTAGACACCTCAACTGACTGTGGAAACAACTCAAATCTCATGTCAAGCTTACCAGCAATAAATGGAGTAATATATGAAAATGTAGAGTCGGGATCTATCAATGCATAAATGGTATGAGAATGTATTGTCAATACACTTGTGACAACATCTGGGGATGCCTCTGAATCCTGTCGGCCTGTGAGTGCATAAAAGCGGTTCTGGCCACCACTAGAATCTAAGGTGTTTCCTCCACCTCTCCCCCTACCACGACCCTGAATATACTGTGGACCTGGTCGGGGAGCACGGACTGAGGGCGAAAAGGATGCTGTGGATCCTGAAGGCTGAGCTGGTGCACCTCTACCTAACCCCGGGCACCGGCTAATAAAATGTCATGTCTGCCCACAATGATAACATCCACTCGAACCCTGTCTACACTGCCCGGTGTGCAGCTTACCGCATTGAGTACATGGAGAAGTAGGTTGTCTCATATGTGCAGAACGCTCGTGTCGATGACCCTCAGGTTGGCCTGAGCTCTACCCCGGTCTTGACTGAATATAACGATCAAACTGCTGGCCCTGTATCTATGGTGGGAAACTACCTGCTGACCGAGGTGGATATCGGTGGAGTGGGGGCCAAAAATCACCCCGTGGCTCCCTATAAGACCCCATAGTACGAGCCCTCTTACTCTGCTCCGTATCCCTGTGAGTATCACGAATCCGACGGGAAAGGCCCTCTGTAGTCTGAGCGAAAGCCTGTATGCGGGAAATATCTACATCATCCGATAGGGATGCTACCCTACAGTATCTAATCAGATGATCCCCCAAACCATCCACTTAATGATGAACTTTATCCCTCATAGTACGTACGATATCTGGTGCATACCTCGCCAAAGAATTAAACTTATGGTTATAATCCCTCACACTCATATCCCCCTGCTTCAGGCTAATAAACTAGTCAAGAGGGCCTCCCGAACCTCCCGTGGAAAATAATGGGCTAAAAATGCCTTAGAGAAGTCCTCCCATTCTGCTGGCGGAGCATCAAGTCCTCTAGATCTCTCCCATGCCTCATACCATAGGACAACTACATTACGTAGTCGAAAAGAAGCCAACTCCACAGCCTCGGTGATGGGGGCATGCATCACCCTCAATACTCTATACATATGGCCTATAAAGTCCTGGGGATCCTCAGTGGAACTGGATCCTGTAAATGATGGAGGGGCCAAGTGAAGAAACTCTCGTACCATCGAGCTTCCTGTCCGATCTCTCCGGGCATCTGCCCCCGACTCTAGTTGTCGTTCATGAATAAAAACCATCATAGTCAGCAATTGAACTGCCTCCCTCATCCCCTGCTCCCTAGTCTCTGATGGGGGAACAACAGGTGCTGGAGGTCCTGTGTCTCCAACTGCCTCAGATAACAATGGAACTGGTGAGGCTGGGGGTACTGCATCTCCCTGGGCTCCAACAAGTGCTGGGGAAGCTTAAACTACGGGTACCGGAGACTCACTGTGTGCCTCTAAGGGAAATCTATCCCTTTGACACGGTGGGGAACGACCGGTACCTTCCCCCGGATCCATACCTATCTCTCAATGTGCCATCTCCTGAGCCTATTAGATAAGAAACACAAAGCACAATTTAGATTTCATATGTTCTTATAACTTCGCTCTATAGCACGATCTATTAATTGAAAGAAACATAATCATTCCTAAATGCCTCATAGCCTCATGATTATAAGTGTGGTGCACAACACACCCATAAGCAAGACACTACTAGACACGGCTTGTGGACTCCCTGGGATACGACCTGCTCTGATACCAAGTTTGTCACGCCCCAAACTAGGGGAGGCACGACTGGCACTCGATACTGTATTCGATCGAGTTAGCCACTAAACATACTAGCTAACTAAACTGGGGGCCCAACAGATCGGGCAGCACAACATCTGAAATACTAAGCCTGGACCGTTAAGGTCATGACCTGAATAACAATAAGCCATATAAACAAAGGTAGACAAGCCAAAATAATAAAGTACTAGCTGGCCGACGAGGCCGCGACTGAAGACATACATGCCTACACACATATATATACATGCCAAGCCTATGGTCTGGAGACTGAAAGCTGCAAAAAGAAACCCAGAATACTATGTCCACAATAGCCTCTAAGAGTGTCATAAGCGCTGTCGAGACAAGGCCCCGACTATACCCAAACTATACAACAAAAGTAACCATCCTATGGAAGCTCCAGGAAGAGGTGGAGCTTACCGACTCACAGCTGAACCCCGAAATCCTAGCGGAGGGGTCGATCAGAGTCCCTACCTGGACCTGCACGCACGAAACAAAAATGCAGTGTCCCCAGGCAACGGGACATCAGTACGAATAAAAATGTACTGGTATGTAAGGCAGAAAGTAGAATCATACATAGCTGATGTAAAAAGGGTAATAGAGATACCACCTGACACTGAAACTCTGATAGCCTCCATGGCCGACATCCGACCTCATAGTANATATATATATATATATATATATATATGTATATATATATATACATGCCAAGCCTATGGGCTGGAGCCTAAAAGCTGCAGAAAGAAACCCAGAATACTGTGTCCACAATAACCTCTAAGAGTGTCATAAGAATTGTCGGGACAAGGCCCGACTATACCCAAACTGTACAACAAAAGTGACCATCCTACAAAAGCTCCAGGAAGAGGTGGAGCTTACCAACTCACAGCTGAACCCTGAAATCCTAGTGGAGGGGTCGATTAGAGTCCCAACCTGGACCTGCACGCACGAAACAAAAATGCAGTGTCCCCAGGCAAAGAAACATCAGTACAAATAAAAATATACTGATATGTAATGTAGAAAGTAGAATCATACATAGCTGATGTAAAAAGGGTAATAGAGATACCACCTGACACTGAAACTCTGATAGCCTCCATGGCCGACATCCAACCTCATAATAATCAAATATGCATGGTGTGCTCGTGTAATCGTATGTCGTGAATACATATATATTGATGCAAATACATGACATACCCAACCAAATGCTTGCAATGGTCGTCTCTTCCGGTAGCTAACTGGTATCATATTGCCAACATATGGCCATCCGTACAATATATACAGTCTTTCGGGCAAATAGGCCCTTTACCTCTGATTATAGCTCAAAGTCCATGCATAATATGCCATGTATGATATGAACTTTAAATGCACATAATAGGACATAACAAGAACTTAGCCAATCTTGGCTCATTGGTACTCTTATTCTCATAATCTCGTAATCACCTTCATATCGCATACAAATGTCTCGTGGAAACTCATATGTTTATTTTTTATAAGCTTAAAAACTTTACTCGACTTTTAGAAAGATAACTTAGCTATGAAGATGTTCATAAAAATCTTGAGGTGCTTCACTTAGTCTTTATACCTGATTACTTGATAATTAGTAAAAGAAAGTATTTCAAAAAAAAATCAAGTGTTTTAGTAGTTTAAACATAAAAATTATATTTGAGATTTTTGGAAATCGACGTATCACTTTAGATATTTTAAAATACACTTTAACAAGGAAGAAGGACTGATCGCAAATACTAAATGCCTTTATTTTTAAGTCACACAACCCAAATACGAATAAGAATTCATATATATGGACATATAGTTAAGAAAGCCGACAAAATGACATATATAGATGTCGAATACCCTATTTAACCGAACGAGTGGAATATCAACCTAATAGAATCATGAAAGTACTTCGGCTACGATCCCAATGCCTTTCTCAGAAGGTCTTCCTAGCAATAGAATAGTAAAATACCACATTTGGTGGCTTAGGAATTTCCTAGAATTCGTGCTAAAAGGAAGGACGGAGCTTAGCCTTAACATACCTCCCCAATGAACGTCTGAATGTTTGTAGTTCCTTCACGAAAGTTGTTCCTTATGCAGCTTATACACACCTATAAATAGTTCATAATGAGTTTAAATCGGCAGATTTGCCATATGATCCTAACTTGACGAAACCTCTGTAGAACTTTGTAAAAATGATCATAAAAGAATCCCAAGATGATTACCTTGGAAAACCAAGTATAAATCCTGAAGAACCAGCAAGAAAAACAAATTCCTATCTTCCAAAAATAGCTCCAAACACAGCTAATAGAAGGGGGAAACGATTGCAAAGCGTAGAGATTGCGTTTCTAGGCACGGGGGCAAACTTTAACGATAGAAATCGTTAAAAATGCACCTTAATCACTCAAGAACACCATGGGACCTTCTCTTCAGCTTGCTCACTGTTTTGGGACTAAATGAAATATTTTGGGGTCATAAAGTCGAATTTGCCGACTTATACCACTTGTTTGACCCGACCCGGTTGGTGACCCGGTTTCAACTCGGACAGTTCGCGGTAAAACAGTCATAATGTTTTACTCCGATGTCGGTTTGATGTGAAATATTTTTCGGTTGAGAACTAGACTCGTAGACCTTCAATTAGGTAGGTTGTGGGTCCCATAACGCTTTATATATTGGGAGAATGATCTGATACATTTGACCCAAAGTTTAAAAAATTTATTAGAGACATTTACGATAACTTTTGCCGACCTTTATTTCGAAACTTGCTTGACTCCAAAACTTAACATGTGACCAATGTGATATTATAATACCTCCTAACACATTATTCTTAGCATATTAGACACTCTTAGTCTTATCCAACAGGTGCAAGTTAACTTAAACCTTCTGAACGCGCGGGGTGCTACCTGAGCCATTTCTTTAACCACGAACCTTTGTTTAAAGAATTCCTTTGACCTAAAGCTTTAGTTTAGTTCCTTGATATTACCACACATTTTTAGTTTTATTCTCCCAATGTTTTATACCCAATCATATATACCTAATATAACCACACCACGTTACGTATATTACATAAGAGAAGAGAAAAAAAACACATAGGGTCTCACACTCCAGGCTCACGAAAGCGTTCGTCTCTACCTCTAGACAAAGACCGAGAAACCCTAAATCTCGGAGAAACTAGAGATCTAGTGGAAGGAGGAGGAACTATCTGAGAAGAAGAGGAGCCCCTCGAAGGAGTGGATCCTAGACTTCTAAGTCTACCACTCCTCTGACTCTTAGTCGGAGCAGAAGATGGCGTTAAACTTTCAAGATCTATTACTCTTTGAGGTTGGTTTGATGAAGACATGTTTACAAAGGCGAAGAAGAAAGTTCTTTACAAAAGACAAAGTTAGAAAAGTGTTTCGTGGAAGCAAAGAAAAGAAAACATGTATTTATACTTGAAGACA
>ML417212.1:0-10902 GCA_005239525.1 Nicotiana knightiana | reverse complement strand
TTTAATTTGTGATTTGAGGTAGAAATTGGGTGAAAAGTGGAAGAAAGTTTGGGAAATTCTTTTTGGGGATTTGAATGGGTATTTGAGGTCGGATTTGGATGAATTTGATATGGGTAGACTCGTGAGCGAATAAGGATTCTAGTTTTGCGATTTTTATCGAATTTTGAGATGTGGGCCCGGGGGTCGAGTTTTTCTAATTTCGGGATTTTTGATATGGGTAGACTCGTGAGTAAATTGGTTATTTTCAAGTGGGATCTGTTCCCTTTGTGTATTTTGATGATATGAATCTGTTTTGCATAGATTCGGGGCGTGTTGAGGCCGAGTCGAGGGGCAAAAGCATCGCAGAGTAGTTTTTCATCTGTTTTGAGGTAAGTAATGACTGTAAATCATGTCCTGAGGGTATGAAACCCTGGAATCTTCATTGTATCACTATTTTGGAGTGGCGCACATGCTATATGACGAGTGTGTGGCGTGCACTGTTGGGGGACCCGACTACCGGAGAGATTACTCTCAAGACGATCCAACTATCGGAGAGATCTCACTGTGGCTCGACTATCGGAGAGATTACTCTCAAAAATGACCCGACTACCGGAGAGATTACTCTCAAAATGACCCAACTATCAGAGAGATTACACTCAATGTGGCTCGACGATCGGAGAGATTACTCTAAAAAATGACCCAACTATCGGAGAGATTACTCTCAATGTGGCCAGACTACCGGAGAGATGAATCTCAATGTAGCCCGACTAGCGGAGAGATTACTCTCAATGTGGCTCGACGATCGGAGAGATTACTCTCAATGTGGCCAGACTACCGGAGAGATGAATCTCAATGTAGCCCGACTAGCGGAGAGATTACTCTCAATGTGGCTCGACTACCAGAGAGATTACTCTAAAACTGACCCGATTATCATAGATATTACTCTCACCCGAGCCCTCGGGGTTCAAAACCAAACATGCACGCAAGTCTAAAAACATCATACAGACTTGCTCGTGCGATCAAATCATCAAAATAACATCAAAATATATAGATTTAACCTTAAAACTCAAGATTTCCTCAAGAACACTCAAATTTCTAACTTTTCAACCGGATATCCGAATTACATCAAATAAACTCCGATCCTCATCAAATTTCACAGATAGGACTTAAATATCATAACGAACTTGTTCTGGGCTACGGAATGAAAATACGGGCCGATATCATCAATTTCACATATTATTTCATTTCTTTTTTTCTTGAATTAACCAACAGACTAATTTTCATCAAAAATTATTTTCTAAGGCTAGGGACCTTGGAATCCAATTCCGGGCATACGCCTAAGTCACATATTTTACTTTGGACCTCCCGGGATTGTCGGAACACAGATCTAGATCTGTTTACCAAAAATATTAACCAAAGTCAACTAAAACAAAATTTTAGTTCTAGAAATTACTATTTCTCATATTTTCACTTAAAAGCTTTCTGGTTTCACGCCCGGACTATGCACACAAATCGAGGTAATTAAAATTAGACTTTTTATGGATAATAAGCCTAGAATTAGGTCTAATTTCATAAAACGACCCCTTGGGTCATCACATGGGGCAACTTCAATTAGATGCATGAAACAAGCCTAAGGGTCTAAAACAGTCAAAATTTCCCATATAAGGCCATCTACACACTCTTCAACTCGTATACACGTCTTTCATGTATTTCAAATAGTGCAATGTAGCAACCGGATAGGTCATTCCGAGAGTTTAGCCCTGTTTCCCCTATTTCTGCTTTATTATGTGTTGTTAAGATCTTTTAGGTTGTGTTGGGACGATTGGCTCGGGTTCAGAGTGATTGTGGAGAGAAATGAGATAATTAAGTCTCTTAAGTTGGCTTTATAGTTAGAAAAGTCAACCGGAAATTGACTTATAGGTAAATGACCTCGGAATGTGTTTTGTATGGCTCGGATAGTTTCATTAGGTGATTTGGGACTTATAAGTGTGTTCAGAATATTTTTTTGGAGGTCCGGAGTAGAATTAGGCTTGAATTGGCGGAATTAAGCTTTTGGCGCTTTCCGGTCGACAATGGAAAATTAGATATTGGGGTCAAATTTGCGACTTGTGTGCAAAATTTGAGGTCAATCATACGTGATTTGAAAGGCTTCGACATCTAATATAGAAGTTTGAAGTTCTAAAGTTCATTAGACTTGAATTGGGGTGCGGTTCATGTTTTCGATGTGGTTTGAGGTGATTTGAGACTTTGAGCAGGTCCGTGTTATGTTATGGGACTGGTTTGTATGATTGGACGGGGCCCCGTGGGCCTCGGGTTTGTTTCGGGATGATTTCGGATCATTTCGGGCTTTTTTGCAATAGTTGGTGCTGGTGTCTGGTGTCGTTCTTCGAGTTCACGAGGATCGTCTAGCATTCGCGAAGAAGGATTTGGCTTCAGGGACTTTGTTCTACGTGTTCACGAAGAGATTCTCGTGTTCGCGAAAAAGAAAAATCTCTATTACGCATGTCTAGTTTTGGAGACTCATATCTCACAATTTATAAGGAATTTAAGGATAATTGAAAAACTAAAGTTGTANGTTCTTTGAGTTCGCGAGGATCCTCTAGCATTCACGAAGAAGGATTTGGCTTCAGGGACTTTGTTCTACGTGTTCACGAAGAGATTCTCGTGTTCGCGAAGAAGAAAAATCTCTATTACGCATGTCTAGTTTTGGAGGCTCATATCTCACAATTTATAAGGAAAGGATAATTGAAAAACTAAAGTTGTAGCCCTTTGTGTCTTATTTTCATAAAAGTAAACCATTTAGCATTTGGATTTTTGTACAAAGAGTTACGGCTGGTACACTACAAACTGTCTGGGAAAACGAAGAAGAAATTTGTGTTGCACAAGGCTGACTTTGGCAAGTTATATCTCAAAATATATAAGGAATTGGAAAATTAGCAAAACATTAAAGTTGTGGATCTTGGTATCTAGTTTCCAAAGCATTAAACCATTTTCCATTTAGAGTTTTTTACTATACTCTATGTCCATTATACTACAGGCTTTCTAAGAAAAGTTTAGAAATGGCTTTTGAGAGTTTTTGTTCATCGTGAAAGCGATGGGTGGCCTGGAAACGTGAAGAAGGAATACTTGGGCAGAATTTAAAGTTCAAAAACGAGGGTTTTGAGTTCTTATCACATATTGTAATTGGGAGCTCGGTAGAAGGCGATTTTTAGAGAGATTCTTGCGTGGCTGTTTGGGGTAAGTGATTCTTACCTAGTTTTGGTTAATTCCCATGATTATGCCTTTAATTTCATCATTTAATTTGTGATTGAGGTAAAAATTGGGTGAAAAGTGGAAGAAAGTTTGGGAAATTCTTTTGGGGATTTGAATGGGTATTTGAGGTAGGATTTCGATGAATTTGATATGGGTAGACTCGTGACTGGGTAAGGATTCTAGTTTTGTGATTTTTATCGAATTCTAAGATTTGGGCCCGGGGGTCGGGTTTGGGTAATTTCGGGATTTTTGATATAAATTGGTTATTTTCGAGCGGGCTTTGTTCCTTTTGTGTATTTTGATGATATGAATCTGTTTTGCATAGATTCGGGGCGTGTTGAGGCCGAGTTGAGGGGAAAAAGCATCGCAGAGTAGTTTTTCATCTGGTTTGAGGTATGTAATGATTGTAAATCTTGTCTTGAGGGTATGAAACCTCGAACTCTTCATTGTACCACTATTTTGGTGTGGCGCACATGCTAGATGACGAGTGTGTGGCATGCACTGTTGGGGGATTGTGACCTGGTCTGCCCCGAAGCAACTATTAAGTTGCTTATTTGATTATAAGCCATATGATATTTCATGTTTTAAAGATTATTACTATGTTTTTGGCGGAATGTCGTATTTGGGCCTCGTGCCATGTATTGTAACGACCCAGTCGGTCGTTTTAAGAGATAGCACCCCGATCCCTTAATAACTGCTTCTCCCATGTCTATTTATTCTTTTGGAACTTGTCGGAACGTTGAGTGGTGAAATTCAGAGTGATTTTGGACACATAGTCCATGAATGTGAAATTTAGCTTTAGAAATCGAGTCATAGTTAGAACTATGTGAAGACAGATCCGGAACGGAATTCCGTCAACTCCGTTAGCTCCGTTGAGTGATTTCGGGGTTAGGAGCATGTTCGGAATGTGTTTTCGAGGTCTGTTGTAGATTTAGGCTTGAATTGGCGAAAGCTAGAATTTCGGTGATTTCGGCCGATAGGTGAAATTTTGATATCTTGCTCGGAATGGAATTCCGGAAGTGACAGCAGGTCCGTAGTGTCATTTATGACCTGTGTGTAAAATTTGAGGTCATACGGATGAGTTTTGATGTGATTCGACATCGAATGTGAATTTTGGAAATTTCATAAGTTCTTAGGCTTGACTCTATGCATAATTGATGATTTTTATGTTATGAGATGTGTTTTTAAGGCTCGAACAAGTTTGAATGAGGTATTATGGTTGGTTGGAAGGTTTGGTTGAGGTCCCGGGAGCCTCGGGTGTGTTTTTGGTGCTCAAACGGGCAGTTTTGGCCTTAAACACTTTGCTGGTTTTTTGGTTTTTGCAGCAGCAGTTCTCCTTCACTGCGATCGCGTAAGTGTATCCGCGATCGCGTAGGGTAAGTGGAGGAGGTCTGCATTTTGTTCATTTTGATCGCAAGAATTGATCCGCGATCGCATAACTTGGGCAACTTAGTCTCCGCGATCACATAAGCAAGTGTCGCAATCGCATAGAACTCCTTAGGCAGTGGAAGGTGGGAGCATTACTCTTCGTGGTCTCTTGAGTATATATGCGATCTCATAGGTCTTGGTCTATAGGGTTCGCTATCTCGAGTGTGGTTCTGTGATCGCATAGCATAAATCCCAGGCATGAGTTCGTTACTCTCCGCGATCGCGACTCAATGTACGCGATCGCATAAGGCAAATCACTGGGGAGTCCTTTAAAGACACAAATCTGAGGGTTTAAGCTATTTTCACATTTTCAAATTTGAGAGCTCGGGAAGGGTGATTTTTGGACACTTTTGCACCTGGGAAACTTGGGTAAGTGATTTCTATCCAACTTAGATTAATTTCCATGATTCCTAACGTAAATCTAGTCTTTAATTTCGAAATTTTGGTGGAAAATTTAGGGAAAAATTGGATAAACTTCATAGGCCAAATTCTTGTGTATTGATTGGGTTTTGAAATCCCATTTGACAGATTCTTATATGGTTAGACTAGTGAGTGAATGAGAGTCCGGAATATATAATTTTTACCCGATTCCAAGACGTGGGCCCGGGGGACTCTTTCGGCGAATTTCATAATTTCGCGTATTTGCTTCGAAGTAATTAGCTATTTTGATTCCTTAAAGTATTATTTACATTATGCAATCAAATTCAACAGATTTGGGCCACCTGGAGTCGGATACTCGTGGGAAGAGCGTGATTTTGGGTTGAGTAGCGCATTCGAGGTAACTGGCTTGCCTAACTCTGTGTTGAGGACTTCCCCTTAGTACATTTTGATACTATGTTTGTTATATGGGCACCGTGTACGTGAGGTGACGAGTGCGTACACGGGATATTGTTGCTAAAACTCCACTTTTTCCTTTCATGACGCAAATCATTTACCCTATTTCATTGTTTACTGTACTAACTGTGTGGTGTAGCTTAGGAATGAACATGTTTACCTGTCTTACTTGAGTTACTCCTATTTGTTACTATTTGTACCATGTTTAGGTTTTTTTATCCGTATTTGCTGGTGA
This sequence comes from Nicotiana knightiana, assembly GCA_005239525.1. Classification (NCBI taxonomy): domain Eukaryota; kingdom Viridiplantae; phylum Streptophyta; class Magnoliopsida; order Solanales; family Solanaceae; genus Nicotiana; species Nicotiana knightiana. Next base: position 5,174 of record ML417212.1, on the reverse strand, counting down.
TTTCCTTCTGAACTGTTCAAATACACTATGTCCGGTATTAATTGCATTGCATATTTAAAATTGGGACTACAGACTAGATTTCGGGAGCTTTCCCCCTGTACTGCATAGCATATTTAAATTGGGACTACAGAGTAGATTCCGGGAGCTTTCCCCCTGTACTGCATAACATATTTAAATTGGGACTACAGACGAGATTCCGGGAGCTTTCCCCATGTACTGCATTGCATATTTGTTATTGAGATATATGTTGTGCTGAACCGAGGGCTCTCTTTTACTATTTCTTCCAGCTTACCGTTTCTACTATTTTTACCTAGCTTATTATCTCGATCTGTTTAGATTTTAACTGTTTTTACTAAAAACATCCAGTAGAACCTTAACCTGACCTCGTCACTACCTGACTGGGGTTAGGATTGGCACTTACTGGGTACCAATTGTGGGGTACTCATGCCCTTTCCTGCGCATATTTTTCCCATGTGCAGATCTAGGTACCAGTACCCCGTATCGTGGTTAGGAGTATCACCAGCAGCAGCCAGGAGACCGCGAGGTAATCCTGCCGCATCCGCAGAATCCCACGAGTCCCCTTCTACTCTAGAATAGGCATAGAAGACTTATGTATTTCTTTCCGTATTCCATTGTATAGAGCTATAATTAGCAAAGAGCTTGTGACTGTAGTGACATTCTAGGTTTTGGGAAAGTAAAGTTGTATATGCCTAGTGGTTGACTTACATGTTTACTCCTCCATTTCTGTTTAAATTACTTTATTGCATTTATTTTTCCGTAAGTTTTAGGTTTACCTAGTCGTAGAGACTAGGTGTCATCACGAGACCGTTCGGGGGAAATTCGGGTCGTGACAAGTTGGTATCTGAGCGTCTAGTTTCATAGGAGTCACAAGTCACAAGTCAGTTTATTAGAGTCTCGCCGATCGGTTCGGAGATGTCCATACCTATCTTCGAGAGGCTATGTAACTGTTAAGAAAAATCATATTCTTTGGAATTCCTTATCGTGCTAGTTAGTGTCATCAGATGACCAGGCACCCGAGCCCCCAGCCAGAGCCGCCAGAGGTAGGGGCAGGGGTATAGGACGAGCACGCGGTGGAACCCGAGCACCGGCTAGAGCAGAGACGGATGAGCCCCAAACATCTATAGTTGGAGGGGCACAGGAGGTCCCTACTATTACTCCAGCCCTCCAGGAGACTTTGGCTCAGTTCTTGAGTGCCTTCAGCACTCTGTCTCATGCATGACTACTTCTGATAGCTCTAGCCACATCTCAGGCTGGGGGAGGGGCCCAGACTCCCGCAGCCCGTACTCCTAAGTAGAGGGTTCATATTGGGAAGGTTCTAGAGTATATTCCTATGCCCCCAGCAGCTCCAGCTCAGCATGAGGCTGGGGTAGCTATTTCTGAGGTGGAGCAACTCCGACTTGATAGGTACAAGAAGTACCACCACCTGAGTTCAGCCGACTAGCTTCGGATGACGCCCTAGGTTTTCTTGAGGAGTGTCATCTCATTCTCCGCACTATGGGTATTTCGGAGACGAGTGGGGTTTCTTTCACCACTTTCCAACAGAGGGGAGCAGCTTATCAGTGGTGGCGTGCTTTTGAGCTTAGTAGTCCGGACGAGGTAGCTTCATTTACTTGGGCTCAGTTCTCCGAGATGTTCTTACTTGAGTTTGTCCCTCAGAGCCTTAAGGATGCTTGTCGTGCAAAGTTTGATCAGTTACGCCAGAGTACCATGACTGCGTCAGAGTATGCAGTCCATTTCAGCGATTTGGCTCGTCATGCACCAGCCTTGGTTGCCACTTTCAGAGAGAGGGTTCCACGTTTCATTGAGGGACTCCACCACAGTATTCGGACCAGCATGGCAAGAGAGCTGGAGACAGATATCACTTACCAGCAGGCTGTGAGTATTGCCCGGAGGATTGAGAGTATGTTATCCCAGGACAGGGAAGAAAGAGAGGCCAAGAGGTCTCGAGAGACTGGTCATTTTTCAGGAGTTTGTCCACCAGCGACATGCTATGGTAGGGGTTTTGTGAGTCACCCCGTTCAGTCATCTCATCCAGCAGCCAGCGGTATTCCAGCTCCTCCTAGACCTCAGGAGCCTTATTATGCACCGTCGGTATCTCATGTGCCTCCTGCTCGAGGTGCCATCACCGACCAGTCCAGCAGGCCAGTTCAGAGTCAGCAGCAGCTTCCTTGTCCTCCGAGGGGTTGTTTTGGGTGTGGTGACCCTCGCCATGTGATCAGGGATTTCCCCAGAGCTAGGGGGTGCACTATCTCAGTCTTATCAGGCCCCACGTGCTCGACCGAGTCGTCCATATATTCTCCCAGCCTCAGCTGCCACCCCACCTACTTAGACAGCTCGAGGTGGAGGTCAGGGAGGTCGAGGTCGCCCTAGAGGGGGAGGCCATGCCAGATATTATGCTCTCCCAGCCCGTTCAGAGGTTGTTGCTTCAGATTCGATCATCACAGGTATTGTCCCTGTTTGTCATAGGGATGCATCCGTATTATTTGATCCGGCTTCTACGTATTCATATTTATCTTCTTATTTTTCTTCACATCTGGGGATATCTCAGGATTCTTGGAGTTTCCCCGTATATGTTTCTACTCATGTGGGAGATTCTCTTATTATGGACAGCGTATATCGGTCGTGCTTGATTGTTAATAGTGGTTTGAGACCAGGGCTGACCTAATATTACTCAGTATGGTAATTACGATGTTATATTGGGCATGGACTGGTTGTCTCCCTACTATTCTATTCTTGATTGTCACGCCAAGACCATGACGCTCGTTATGCCAGGATTGCTGAGGATAGAGTGGAGAGGTTCCTTAGAGTATACTCCTCGTAGAGTCATTTCTTTTCTTAAGGCTCAACGGATGGTTGGAAAAGGGGTGTGATGCGTATTTGGCTTATGTGAGAGATGTAAGTGCTGAGACCCCTACAGTTGAGTCAGTTCCAGTTGTGAGGGACTATCCTAATGTATTTCTAGCTGATCTTCCAGGTATGCCGCCCGACAGAGATATTGATTTCGGCATTGACTTGTTACCATGCACTCAGCTCGTTTCCATTCCTCCCTATTGCATGGCTCCTCTTGAGTTGAAGGAGTTGAAGGAGAAGTTGCAGGAGTTGTCAAAGTTGCTAGATAAAGGTTTCATCAGGCCTAGTGTATCACCGTGGGGTGCTACGGTATTATTTGTGAAGAAAAATGATGGTTCGATGCGTATGTGTATTGACTACCGGCAGCTGAATAAGGTTATAGTGAAGAACAGGTACCCATTTCCTCGTATTGATGATCTATTTGACCATTTACAGGGTGCTAGGGTGTGCTCCAAGATTGATCTGTGTTCAGGCTATCATCAATTGAATATTCGGGAGCCAAATATCCCGAAGACTGCCTTCAGGACCAGATATGGCCACTATGAGTTCCTTGTTATGTCATTTGGGCTGACCAATGCCCCAGCAGCCTTTATGCACCCAATGCACAGCGTATTTCGTCCTTCTCTTGATACTTTCGTCATCGTGTTCATTGATGACATTTTGGTATATTCTCGGTCCCAGGAGGACCATGAGCAGCATTTGAGGACCGTGCTTCAGACCTTGAGGGAGAAGAATTGTATGCCAAGTTTTCTAAGTGTGAATTTTTGCTTGATTCGGTGGAATTCCTAGGCCATGTGGTCTCTTCTGATGGGATCAAGGTAGATCTGAAGAAGGTGGAGGTGGTGTAGAGTTGTCCTAGACCGTCTTCAACTACTGAGATTAGCAGCTTCCTCGGTTTGGCTGGGTATTATCGCCGTTTTATGGAGGGATTTTCATCCATTGCAGCGCCTATGACCCGACTGACCCAGAAGGGTGCCCCTTTCATATGGACTGAAGAGTGCGAGGAGAGCTTTCAGAAGCTCAAGACAACCCTGACAACAACTCATGTGTTGGTATTGCCTATATGTTCAGGGTCCTATACAGTCTATTATGATGCTTCGAGGATCGGCCTGGGAACAGTGTTGATGCATGATGGTAGGGTGATTGTCTACGCGTCCAGACAGTTGAAGGTTCATGAGAAAAACTATCCAGTTCATGATCTGGAGTTGGCAGCGATTGTTCATGTCCTGAAGATATGACGCCATTATTTATATAGTGTTCCCTATGAGATATCCACGGATCACCGGAGTTTGCAACACATATTCAGGCAGAAGGATTTCAATTTTTGTCAGCGTTGGTGGTTGGAGTTACTCAAGAATTATGACATCAGTATACTATACCACCCGGGAAAGGCTAATGTGGTGGTCGACGCCTTGAGTCGCCGGGCGGAGAGTTTGGGGAGTTTGGCATATCTTCATGTAGATGAGAGGCCCCTAGCCTTAGATGTTCAGTCCATAGCCATTCAGTTTGTGAGATTGAATCTTTTAGAGCCTTGCTAAGTGTTAGCTTGTGTGGTTGCTCGATCTTCCCTTTATGACCGCATCAGATAGAGCTAGTATGATGATCCCCACCTTCTGGTTCTTCAGGACAAGGTCCGGCGGGTTGATTCCAGGGACGTGACTATAGGTGATGATGGCGTGATGAGGATGCAGGGTCGTATCTGTGTACCAAATGTGGATGGGCTTCGGGAGTTTATTCTACAGGAAGCTCATAGTTTGCGGTATTCCATCCACCCGGGTACCGCGAAGATGTACCAGGATCTGAGACAGCACTATTGGTGGCAAAGGATAAAGAATGATATAGTGGAGTTTGTAGCCAAGTGTCTCAGCTGTCAGCAAGTCAAATGTGAGCATCAGAGACCGGGAGGGTTACTTCAGCAGATTGAGCTTCCATAGTGGAAGTGGGAGCGGATAACCATGTACTTTGTGGTTGGACTTCCTCGTACTTTAAGGAAGTATGATGCTATTTGGGTGATTGTAGATCGGTTGACCAAATCAGCCCATTTCATTCCAGTGTTGACTACATATCCATTCGAGAGGTTGGTGGAGATTTATATCAGGGAGATTGTTTGCCTCCACGGTATTCCAGTATCTATCATTTCAGACAGAGGTACACATTTCACTTCACGGTTTTGGAGAGTTGTTCAGCAGGAGATAGGCACCAGGGTGGAGTTGATTACAACCTTTCACCCTCAAACAGATGGGCAGTCTGAGCGCACGATTCAGATTCTCGAGGATACGCTATGTGCCTGTGTGATGGATTTT
>ML417207.1:29434-111844 GCA_005239525.1 Nicotiana knightiana | reverse complement strand
TTCGATAAAATGCTTAAAAGAGTTCAAATTGTATGCATGATTTCCAATTCTGAGTTGAATATGTTTAATTGTGAATTAGATTGACGGTACTAGTCGGTTCGGTGATTTGTGAGTAAAAGTTAAAAAGGGATTTCCACCCCAGTTATGTATGACTAACTTTAACCTTTGTAGAATCCTCTTGTCGGGTTCGGGCATTCGATATGTGTACCTTGTTTGAAAATATGTGAATATATTGTTCAAACGTGTTGAGACGTAAGATTCTATTCTCTGATTGTCCTAGTTGATTGCCATACTACCGTGCTATATGATATTGTGAGAAGTGTTTTGATGTGCCTATCTTATTATGTGCAAAGCTCGTAAATTCTCGAGGGTATCGATATGAAAGTATGTGTTAATGAATGAAAGAATGTTAATGTGCCCAAGTGTGGGAATGTATATGATGGCTNTGTTTGAAAATATGTGAATTGATTGTTCAAATGTGTTGAGACGTAAGATTCTATTCTCTGATTGTCCTAGTTGATTGCCATACTACCGTGCTATATGAGATTGTGAAAAGTGTTTTGATGTGCCTATCTTATTATGTGCAAAGCTCGTAAATTCTCGAGGGTATCGATATGAAAGTATGTGTTAATGAATGAAAGAATGTTAATGTGCCCAAGTGTGGGAATGTATATGATGGCTAAAAACCGTGCGTGGTAAGTAATGAAAAAGGGTATTGTGAAATGATGTAAATGAGTTGAACGATTATGGGAACACTGTGTACATGAATTACTGCTTGGTGAAAGTCATTGTGCCTTGAGCTCAAATAGAAAATTGTTGATATGAGCTTGTGTTCCTTGAAATGAAGAATTCTAGTGATTTGATTGTGTGTGGTTGTTGTTACAAAATATGATTTTCAGGTGGGATACGGTTGCGTGCCGCAACACAAACTAATAAGGATGATGGGTTGTGAGGTAATAAGGGGCCGAGGTAATAAGGATGGAATGTGATCATTATCACTATTGAAATGAAAATCTATGAAACTCTTGAATATGGTGATGTTGAAAGGGAAAAGGAGAGATTGTGAAACTTGTTGATTTTGGTTGCTTCTTTCCACGTGCATTGATTAATTGGTTCTGTTACTGTCTCTTATCTGTGTATTGTTTGATTGTACTTGGGATAAAGTTTGTTCATACATACTAGTACTATTCCACAGTACTAACATCCCTTTTGCCGGGGGCGCTACATTTTCTTATAGGAATGTAGGTGGTTCTACAGCAGGTAATTCAACCCACCATTAGTAGTGCCTCCTCTCTTTTCCGTCAGCTGTTCTGGTGAGCCTCACTTCCTTCCAGGGCCACGTGTGGCTCATGTCGCCTTATTTTGAGTTTATTTTGTAGTGTAAGGTATAGCCGGGGCCTTGTTGCCGGCAAGTATTATATAAATCTTTTGTAATCGTAGAGGCTCCGTAGACACAATGTGGGTAGTGTACATATGTATTTTGGGTAAGTAATGGTACGGTTCTGAATCGTGATCCACGTTGGTAAATGTTGTATGTATTGTGTAAGTATTTGGAATCATATGTTGGTAATGATAAGAAGTAGAAATGAATTCAAGTCGTAAGTTTATGCTTAAGTTATAAATGGCTATTTCACTTGAATAATGTATATTGAAATCACGGGGTAATGCGTGGGATAGGAAAGGCAAATCAGGTTCACTTGACCGGGTTCATTCGGTTAGACACCGGTCTCGTCCCTTGATTTTGGTGCGTGACAATTCTTCCACTATATTTGCTGCTGCCCCTGTCTAGCTGGATAAGTACTCCTAGAAGACTACACCACCGACTATGACTAAGTAGGTCTGGACTGCCCATGATTAAAACCACTCTTGCTCCCAGATGGAGCTCCACTAAACCCGCCAGCTCTATGAGTCCTTTTAATTTCTCGCTCGGTGTTGTCCTTCTCCTGATAGGACTCATAATGAAGAGTAGTATCAACTACCTCTTTTTACGAGCCACCCCGAACATCCCTAACCACAGGACAACGATAATGATGCTCAAGCCCATCCATGAACCTCCTCACCTTCTCATGCTCATCTACAACTAGAAAAGGTGCGTAAATGGATAAGTCAGTGAACTTAGCCTCATACTCCATAATCATCATACTCCCCTGGCACGCAGTTGCTCGAATTGACGTCACATGTCGTCTCGCTTGCTCAGTGGAACAAACCTATCCATAACCATAGGTGGAAACCCTACTCGTCTACCTCTCTAAACTGAATTCCACCATGACTTGCAGATCCTGAAAATAGAAAAGTGGCAAATTCCACCCCTCGAGTCTCCTTTAGCCCCAAAGTAGATAGTATCTTTTCGCAACGCTGAATGAACTTCTGGGGCTAAAGCCTGTGTAGCATCGAACTCTGGTGGCTTAAGATGCATGAAATTCTTAAGATCCTTAGACTAACTGTATTTTCCACTTGCTGAACGACCTGCTGAGGGGCCATCTGAGGAGCGGCAACATTCTTCTGAACCTGTGCTTCCGCCTGCGAAGTAGTCTGGGGAGTTGGAAGTAAGGGTGTCTAACGGGCGGGCCGGGCCGGGCCGGTTACGTTTTTTTCCTAACCGGACGGGTTACGGTTACGGGTTCTTACCGGTTAATTGTTAACGGGTTTAACGGGTTGGGGTTTATCCGGGTAAAAATGAACCCATGCGGGTTGGGGTACTACCGGGCCGGGCCGGGTTTCAATTTTTTTTTCCAAGTTTTTGTACATGTATTGTAATTTATATAAAATATAAAGTAAAATATATAAAGATAACAATGATTATGGAAAAAATTGCACTTATAAATTGCAAGTGCACTTACATTTGAATATATCATTAAATAATTAGGTACCGTCTAATAATATTAAAATAACAAACTAAAACTTGCAAATTAAACTATTAAAGTTTACATTTAAATATTTAATACTTCAAATTAGAGTTCAAACTTGCACTTATACGTCTAATAATATTAAAATAACAAACTAAAACATTAAACATAAATGCATAATACGTCTAATAATATTAAAATAACACAAATTGTCTGAAATCAATTAATCAAACGAATTGTTGGTGGTCTGGTGGATGCTCAAGACAACTATTTATATGCCTCCTTAAAAAGCGTGTGCCCGTGCACTTTGGACGAAGATTTAAGATTATACCACAATTCTTGCACTTTACTTTGTAAACTTCTTCATTTTCTTCAACCACATCAAAGTGTTCCCAAACATATGAGCGCACTCTAGAATCACGGGGCATGATTTAACTTGAATGAGAGAAATTGAGATTGAGAAATGAGAGATAAGTGAAGAAATGAAGAAGAGGGGGGTGTATTTATAATTTTAGAAAAGGTTAACTTTGTAAATTGAGAAAGTGTTAATTTTTTTTTAAAAAAAGGCCCAAAAAAGGGCCATTTGTGCAAATCTACCGTTGGGCAACGGCTCCCTGCCAAGGTGACTATTGCCAACGGATAAGTGGGGCCCAAACATTTACAAAAAAAAAAAAAAAAAAAAAAAAAAATTATAGACGTTGTACCGGGCCGGGCCGGGCCGGTTAACCGGTAAAGTGTACTGTTCACTTTGACCGGGTTTGACCGGTCCGGTTACCCGTTTCAAAATAATTAAACGGACCAACCCCCTCTAACCCCCCTACCCAGCCCACCCGGCCCCCTATGAACCGGGCCGGGCCGATTCCGGTTTTAACCGGTCTGGGCCGGGCCGGTTACGGGTCAACCCGGCCCGTTAGACACCCTTAGTTGGAAGTCCACCCTGAGTAGGCACTAACGCCTCTAACACATTCAACAACCTCACCACTGCATGTGCAGGTAAGGTAACAATAGGCACATCCATTGGGACTGGTGGTGGAGCATCATGAACCACTTGTTCTTGGACTCGATCTGGCATAGTAGCTTGGGATTGACCCGTGTTCACAACTTTAATGGATCTGGCATAGTAGCTTGGGAGCGGCCTGTCTACTAGTATGAGCTCTAGTATGATGAGCTCCAACTTGACCACCGCCTGGGAAAGTACCCCGTCCAGCACCACGTTTAGTATAATGAGGGTGTGCGTGTCCTAGGCATCTGTGAAAGAAACAATCCAAAGTTAAACTCAAGTTATCTCAATGCACAATCAAGGAATAAAAGAAGGGAAAATATCCTAAATTCTTAGTAGCCTTAAGATCATAAGTATGGGAGCCTACATACACATGAACAAAACTCTACTAAACACTGCTCTATGAATCGGGACTTAAAGCCTAATCTCTAATACCAACTTTGTCACGTCCCAAATTACCTCCTAGACGTGCTTGGCACCTGATAAGTAGCGATTTTGACCTCTAATTCGCTCTCCTTTACTTGTGTTTTAGGTAAAAAAATGCTTAAAGGTATTCCCAGAAACTAATGAAATGTGCTTGCTTACAGGAATGTTGCAACATGAGCCAAGGGAATCAAAATCAACTGAGAAAGGAGTCAAAAGTTGAACAAGAACCAAAACAGGACAAAGAGGCCAACTGTGCGGACCGCATGATTTTGTATGCGGCCACAAAAGAAGGTTCAGAGACTTGGAATTGTGCAAATCAAGAAGTGCGGACCGCACAAATATTGTGCGGCAACAAAAGTCATTGTGCGGTTCAATATTATGCGGTCCACAATAAATGAGAAACAGAGTTGGCATTTTGGCAAAATAAAGAAGTGCGGAACGCACCAAAATTGTGCGGCTGCAGAATGTCAAGTGTGGTCGCATACACAATTGTGCGGTCCGTAGGCGTAAAGATTCAAAGAGTTATTTTAAGTCCAAAGTCAAGGAAGTGCAGACCGCATAACTGTTATGAGTCCGCATAGTCAAGAGCGAGACCGCACTCAGAATTGTGCGGTCTGCAAAAGTTGAGCAAAAGCCAGAGCTCAAAGTCAAGAATGCAGACCGCACCATAATTATGCGGCTGCAGAAGCAAGTGTACGACCGCACTCGGAATTATGCGGCCGCACAACCTCCGCATGGGTATTTTTGTCAGATATTTCCAGCTTAGTATAAATAAAATGTTTTGTCATTTTTAGGTTAAGTTATGTTTTAGAGGAGCACCTGTGTCGTCTACTTTTACTGCTTTTAGCAATTTTGTGCTAGATTTGTCTCTAAACTCTAGATTTTCATCCCATAATCTAATATTATAGATTCTATCTTCAATTCTTCTTTAGTATCTGCAATTTTCATGAGTAGCTAAACCCATAGCTAGGGTTCTGACCCAACCCTAGTGTGGGTATTTAATGGGTGTTTAATATAGGGCTTGTTAGTGATTGCATTAGTGATATTTATCCTAGTTCTTGCTAGAACTCAAGAATTAATGGTTACAAAAATTGATTCATGCCTAAATGACTTAGTCTCTACTTGACAAAATGGGACTAAGTCAAGGAAAACTTGGCTAATTAGGAATTAGGGTAAACTCAAGAAATTGATAGCTCCAATTAAGTGATTAAATCTAGAGATATGTAATACCCGACTTGAGCTAATATCACTTGATTTGTACAAATACCCATTTGGACTTGAGAAAGCCAAATTGGGAAAAATCACTCAAAGTACCGAGAGGTATAGAGTGAGTACCCGAGTGTGATAGCTATATTGCAATCCCAACTAATCAAGCTTGCCCTGGAAATTACAACTCGTTAGATAACCACCTAGGTAGAAGTCACGACCCTAGTCCCTTTAAACATTTGAAAACCCCAAAACAAAAATATTGTCCTTAGTTTTATTTATTGAAATCAATAGAGTAAAAATAGAAGTAGAACACCAACCAAGTTTGTGGAAGTGAAATTAGAGCCAAAACTCATATCTCACTTAGATATAAACCTAATTCCTTTGTTAACTCCTATGGATTCGATCCCGACCTTAGTTGGGTATATTATTGTAGCGACCGCCTCGCTACTAAATAGTAGTGTGGATTTGTTCGCGATCAATTTTTGGCGCCGTTACCGGGGAGTTACTGGATTTAGCTATATATCTAAGTATTTGTTTGTTCTGTCTTTCTTTCCTTCCATTTCACTAATTTTGTTTGTCAATTGATTTTAGGTACGAAATGGATCTTAACAACGAGCCCCTCGAAAATATACCATTGGGGGAGGAGGTAGATGATGAGTATGTGGATGAGGTTCATCTCGAGCCTCAAGTACAAAGGAGAGGCTGACCGCCTTATGATAATGTCCCAAATCCTCCCCTATATCCACCAAGAGCAGCACACCGGGTGTTGCCCAATGAAGGCTATGCTAGTGCAATAGTCCCGCCCCAGATTAGGGCAGGAAACATCCTGATAACCAATGTGATGCTTACACTGCTTGAGTAGTGGGATTTTTTCACCGGAGCTCCACACCAAAATGCCTACAAGCATCTTAAAGATTTTGTTGATACATGTTGGAGGAGCAAGAAAACTAATGTCTTTGAGGGCGCATTGAGGTTAAGGATATTTCCCTTCTCTCTACGGGGAAAAACTTTGGACTGGCTAGAGAGGTTGCCCAACCATTTCATCCACACTGGGGATGAGTTGGCCGAGAAGTTCATTGCAAAATTCTTTTCTCTGGGGCATATGGCGACGCTAAGAGATGAAATTCTGGCTTTCAAACAAGAGCCAAATGAACCATTGCATAAGATTTGGGAGAGGTATCGTACTATGGTCAAGGAGTGCCCTAACAACGATATGACTGAGGCCATGATCCAACAAACCTTCTATAGGGGGATCAACACAATGAATTAGTGTGTGGTAAATCAACTCGCCGAGGGTAACTTTATGAACACGCCTTATTCTAAAGCTTGTGAAATATGGATGAGATGGCAAATACCTCTTTGGTATGGCAAAGTAGAGCCAATGTTCCTCAGGGTGACCCAAATATTATTCACCTACACAAGGAGCTACACGATCATGGCAAGCTATTGCGGAGTTGACAACCACAATGAACCAATTGGCCAAGGCTCAACTTCAACAGGTTCAAGGGCCAAAATAGGTGAATGCTGTGGAAGGATGGTAAACAAGAGAAGGCAACGAGGTCAACAAGTATAAAACCATCCGGAGCAATTTGAGAAAATTAATAGTGGGTATAATCAAGATGATGCATATGCTGAGCAAGATGAAGAGGTTCAATATGTAAACAATTATCAAGTTCAAAGGAGCAATTCTCCAAATCAACAACCATGGAGATCATAGGGAAATCAAGGAAATTGGAACAACCAAGGTCACCAAGGTAATTGGAGTGGTGGTAACAAAAACAACCAAGGCAATTGGGGGAACAATAACAATCGAAACAATTAGGATAATCAAGGTAATCAAGGCAATTGGGGGGGAAATAATCAAGGCCATTGGGGTTGCAACAATCAAAGTAACTGGGGAGGCAACAATAGTCAAGGGGTTTGGAACGATAGAAATCAAGGAAATCGGGGGTCGGGCTTTCAAAGGCCCCCGATGTATCATCAACTCAACAAACTACCTCCATATCCGTCGCAAGGTCCTAGTTCGTCCAATAATGAAATGGGACGGATTGAAAAAATGTTTAAGCAAATGATAGAGACAAACACTAACTCCGATGCCCAATTAGCCTCCCACAACACTTCTATCCACAACTTGGAGGTCCAACTTGGCCAAATTTCTCAAGCTTTGAATACTCATCCAAAGGGGGCACTACCAAGTGATACGGTGGTGAACCCGAAGGGTGGAAACAATACGGGGCATGCAATGGCTGTGACAACAAGAAGTGGGAGAGGTGGAGTTGCTAGTACCTCAAATTAAAGAAGAAATGTGGATGAAGATGTATTGGTTCAAGATGATGATATACCAAGCAATGATGTGCAAGATAATGATGAGGTAAGGATAAACATTGATGAAAGTGTGGAGGAGACACAAGATGATGTGAACCCGTATAGGGAGCATGTAATATACATACCGGATCTAGTAGTGCCCAAGTCCAAGGATACCTTGCCAAGGACTCCTCCTCCATATCCTCAAAGGCTCGCAAGCAAAACAATGAGAATTAATTCAAGAAATTCATTGATATGATGAAAAGTTTGTCCACAAATGTGTCGAGGTTGAAGGCTTAGAACAAATGTCGGGATATTCCAAGATCATGAAAGACTTGATAACAAAGAAGAGATCAATGAACTGTGAAAGATCAAAATGACACACCAAGTGAGTGCCATTCTGCACTCCATGGCTCCAAAATTGGAAGACCCCGGTGCTTTTACAATCCTGTGCACTATTGGGAGTGCCGATTTTGCTAAAGCTTTGTGTGACTTGGGGGCAAGCATTAACTTGATGCCCTATTCCGTGTTCAAGACACTGGGGATTGGGAAACCAAGACCCACATCCATGAGGATCAAAACGGCAGATCGGACAATGAAGAGGCCATTGGGGATAATAGATGATGTGTTAGTTCGGGTCGACAAGTTCATACTTCCCGCAGATTTTGTGATACTTGACTGTGAGGTTGACTACAAGGTTCCAATCATTTTGGGGAGGCCTTTCCTTGCTACAAGGAAGGCCTTATTTGATGTGGAAGATGGTGAGCTCACCTTCCGGGTGGGCGATGAAAAAGTTGTGTTCCATTTTTGTAAATCAATGAGGCAGCCTAATAGCAACGAAGTGTGTTCGTTCGTGGATCTTGTGACCGAAGTAATTGTTGATGACACAAGTGATGTGATTAATGTTGAGGACACCTTGGAAGTTGTGTGTCACAACCCAAATTTCCCTCCGTTGTGTACCGTGATGGCACCTAGTCTTAGGGATTAGGTAAGCCTAACATTTAACCATAATAAGAATAAATAAAGAACTTTAACAATCTCGATAATAGAAATCTTGGCTGAGTCTATATTTTTTCCAAAACCCGGTAAATACAAGTCATAAGCTCTACAAAATCTTTCTATCTAAATACAACGGTCTAGAAATAAGTAAGTACAGTTGAAATAAATAGGAAGGTGACTCCGAAGCTTGCGAACGCAGCAACAGGTTACCTTGAGTCTCCTCAGCAATCATCCACGCAACTACTAACAACCAAAACCTGGATCTGTACAAACAAAAATGCACAGAAGTGTAGTATGAGTACACCACAGCGGTGCCCAGTAAGTATCAAGACTAACCTCGGTGGAGTAGTGACGAGGACTAGTCAAGACACCACTGGTCTACAAGATAAATAACATGAATGTAGAAATGACCGAACGTTACATTTATCTAAGACTTCACAGAATAATTTACAACAATGACAATATAAAGCGGAAGGAAATTACAGAAATCAATCACAAAACAGCACAAAAATGCACAGAAAGATGGACAACAAAACAAGCCAAACCAAAAGGAAACACATTACAATAGAGAGCACCAATAACTCAACTCTACGTCGATTTGTTCACATCGGGCCTTAGCCATTAAAATACATAAACAGGTGGAAATCTTTAAACAACATTTCATATGAAAAGCTTTTGCAAATATAATCATTTTAGTATAGAAAGATTTCCTTTGAAACATACTCTTTCTAAATGTGTATATATATGTACCTTTAATAAAGAGAAATGCTCAAAACATAGTTTCTTTCAAATTATGTAATTTTCCAATATACCTTCCCAATAAATGACTTCCAAATATCATTTTCTGCAAGACAATTGCTTTTCGAGTATACTTTCGAAATAAAAATTATTCAGACATAATCCCCTTCGAAAACCATTACTCTTTCAATGATACTTTTCAATAAAATCTCTTGACCAAAATCTCCTCAAGATTTATCTACCGGAACTCAGTCCGTAACTCAGAAATTGCCATGCAGCACAAGAGAAATATCAAATCTTGTTAATAAATGCAGTAAGAGATCAATAGGAATATCCAAATTTGAAACAACGACATAAAATGCAAAGACAAGTGCACAACATCACTCTTCGTGCTTTTACTCTTATCCTCACCAAAACAAGTGCACGACATCACCCTTCGTGCTTTACTCTCATCCTTACCAAAACAAGTGCACGGCATCACCCTTCGTACTTATACTCTCATCCTCACAGTAAATAAACAGATACGGCACGGCATTATCCTTCGTGCTTTAATATCATAACATGGCACGACATTATCCTTCGTGCTTTAATATCATAACATGGCACGACATTATCCTGCTGTAATATCATAACATGGCACGACATTATCCTTCGTGCTTTAATATCATAACATGGAACGACATTATCCTTCGTGATTTAATATCTTAACATTGCACGACATCACCCTTCGTACTTTTTCACTCTCATCCTCACAATAAATGAATAAATAAATACACGGCATCACCCTTCGTGCTTTACACTCTTCCTCACCCCAACAATATCAAGAACAACCGTTTGGCAAGGAAAAACCAACAATATGAACCATAAATCACCACATCCCGGCAAGGGATTCAACAATACAAACAATATCATTAACAACATAACCAATAATAGAAACCACAACATCCCGGTAAGGGAGTCAACAATACACACCATATCATTAACAGCATAAACAGTAACAGAAACCATAACATCCCGGCAAGGGAAACAGCTATAACCAATCTCACCTAAACAGTAACTTCACGAAATAACTCAGCTTAAACAAAGGCCCAGTAATAGGCAACATAAAGGGAATATCAACAACATAAATGTTTATCAACTAGAACTAAGTATCACTTAAGGGAAAAATCATATAATTCACAATGTAAGACTCACGGGCATGCTTGACACTCAAGAGCGGATGTTCCAACTACGGCTAAATAACTATAGGGCTAGATGACACTAATTGTAGTCAATTATGCAGTGTAGGAAGAAAGTATAGCATGATGATAGGAGAGGTAAAATAATAAGTTAAGTCAATTAAGATCAAGTAGTTAACGAAGGAATCCAAAAGCAAGAAACTCTAATTTAAGCAGGAAAGGATGAAATTAGCAATTAAGGACTCAAATGTAACAATTACAATTCATACACAAGTTCTACAAGAACCTACGGATCCAAAAAAAAGGGCAAGCTATTTTCAAATAAATCCGTGTACAAACTCGTTACCTTGCACACATGGGCTACAACCAACAAAGAAGACTCAATCCTAAGAGTTTGTTCCCCCACACAAGGTTAGGCAAGATACTTACCTCAAAGATGACAATTCAGTACTCAAAAATAGACTTCTCGGGCGGAAAGACCTCCGGAAGGCTCAAAATCAACTAAAACAACTTCAAAATACACATAAAACGTATAAGGAACTATTCCGAATAATAAAGTTTCAATCTTTACAAATTTATAAAAATCGACCCAAAAGTCGACCCCCGAGCCCGCACCTCGAAATCCGAAATTTTTTACAAATTCTGATTACCCATTCCGATACGAGTTCACCCATACTAAATTTATCTAATTCCGATAACATTTGGTCTTTCAAATCATGAATTTTTATTTTTGAAGTTTTATTTCAAAACCCACAACTTCTTCTGCCCAAAACACAATTTAAATGATAGAAACAAGAATTAATTCATGAAATATAATTAATTCTAGTGGAAGAACACTTACCCATTCGATTTGTGTGAAAACCCCTTCAAAAGTTGCCAAGAATCGTGCTTTAGAAGTCAAAATATGTTTAAAAATGGCTTAACCCTCATTTTTGAAGACTTATATTCTGCCCAGATTTTTAATGAATCACGATCGCGGATCATTGGTTGCGATCGCGGAGAAGAAAAGGAAGGTTGTCCAGGCTTAAAGCATCGCGATCGCGGAGAGGGTAACGCGATCGCGAAGAGGAACAATTGTCACTGGCCAAAGTGCTCTATGCGATCGCGAAGGCTCGAGTGCGATCACGTGTGAGAAGTTACCTGCTACCCAAATTGCTACACTACGCGATCGCGAAGCATCGAAGATGATCGGGTAGAAGAATAATTCGATGCCCCAGTGGAAACACTATGTGAACGCGATGGTGCACCTACGAATGCGGAGAAAGAGGATGTGGACTTCCGCAATTGAGAACCTGCCTATGCGATCGCGTTTAATAAAACTGGGGTGGCCAACATTACTCTATGCGATCGCGGATGTGCATATGCGATCGCATAGAAGAAAACACCAGATAGCATAACAACAGTGCAAAATAGGGGAGGATTGACCCGAAGCCCATCCATCCGAAACACACCCGAGGCCTCCGGGACCCTGTCCAACCACACACATAAGTCATATAACCTAACAATGACTCGCTCGAGGTTTCAAAACACATAAAACAACACTAAGACGATGAATTAAACCAAAAATCAATGAAATTCCTCAAAACTTCTTTAAACATTAAATTTTGTATTTACGGTCCGAATCACATCTAATGAAGTCCGTATCTAACCAAACTTCACAGATATGGCACAAATACTATGTCGAATCTGTACCGGGCTCCGGAACCATAATACGAGCCCGATACCATAGGTTTCACATATAATTTCATTTTCAAAACCTCTTTTATTTTTAGAAAAAAATTTCTTTTAAAAGTTCATTTCTCGGACTTGGGACCTCGGAATTCGATTCCAGGCGCATGCCCAAGTCCCATATTTTTTTACGGATCCTCCGGGACCATCAAATCATGGGTACGGGTCTGTTTACCAAAAACGTTGACCGACGTCAACTTTATTCAAATTTCTAATACAAAATTATCATTTTTATCAGTTTTTCACATAAAGGCTTCCCGGGTACACCCCCGGGCTGCGCAAAAAAATCGAGGTGAGATAGAAGGATATTTTCACTACCTCGAAACACAGAATTAGCTAGAAATATATGGGATGACCTTTTGGGTCATTATATTGTGTTATTGAATCATGATGAGGATGAGAAGGAAGTCTTTGTAGAATGTGTCTATGCTTTGCAAGGAATGGGATCATATACTTATGGACCCCGAAAACTTTCCTTGAACCTTGAAAACCGGAAGACTCTACCAACAATGCCCTCAATCGAGAAGCCTTCCACATTGGAGTTAAAGCCCTTGCCTTCACATCTCAGGTATGAGTTTCTAGGCCCTTGTTCCACTTTATTTGTTATTCTTTCCTCGTGCTTAACTAACATGCAGGTATATTCCACCCTTGCGGTTCTTCAAAGGAGGAATAAAGCAATAGGTTGGACATTGGCGGATATTCGGGGTATAAACCCCGCCTTTTGCATGCACAAATCTTATTGGAAGAGGATTCCAAACCCTCCGTGGAACATCAAAGAAGATTGAATGAGGCCATTCAAGAGGTAGTGAAAAAAGAGATCATCAAGTGGTTGGATGCTGGGGTTATTTACCTTATTTTCGATAGTTCGTGGACCTCGCCAATGCAACGTGTCCCAAAGAAAGGGGGCATGACTGTGATTACAAATGACAAAAAGGAATATCCCCACAAGAACTGTCACCGGGTGGAGAGTGTGCATGGATTATAGAAAGCTCAACAAAGTTACTCGGAAAGACCATTTTCCGCTTCCATTTCTTGATCAAATGTTGGATAGGTTAGCGGACGCGCTTATTATAGCTTCTTGGATGGGTATTCTGGATATAACCAGATTCTTATTGCACCTAAAGACCAAGAGAAAGAAGACCACTTTCACTTGTCTGTATGGAACTTTCGCATTCTCGCGAATGCCATTCGGGTTATGCAATGCACCGATAACTTTTCAGTGGTGTATGATGGCAATCTTCACCGATATGGTGGAGGACTTTCTCGAGGTTTTTATGGATGATTTTTCTATTGTGGGGTTTTCTTTTGAAGAGTTCTTAGACAACCTGGATAAGGTATTGGCACGTTGTGAAGAAACTAACTTGGTGCTTAATTGGGAGAAGTGTAACTTTATGGTCGAGGAGGGCATTGTCCTCGGCCACAAGATTTCCAATAATGGTATTAAAAGTTGATAAAGAAAAAATTGAAGTGATATCCAAACTACCTCCCCCTACTTCCGTCAAGGGAGTGAGGAGCTTTCTAAGTCATGTGGGGTTTTACCGCTGATTCATCAAGGATTTCTTTAAGGTGGTCAACCCCTTGTGAAAACTCTTGGAGAAAGATGCCAAGTTCCTGTTTATGAAGATTGTATGAGGGAATTTGAACTACTCAAGTATAAGTTGACTACCACTCCTATTATTACTGCGCCAAATTGGAGCTTACCATTTGAGCTCATGTGCGATGCTAGCGATGTGGCGGTTGGAGCGATATTGGAGCAAAGAATGAACAAGATCTTCTATCCGGTCTATTATGCTAATAAGACCATGAACGAGGCCCAAGTCAACTATACGGTGACCGAGAAAGAACTCCTAGCCATTTTCTTTTCTATGGAAAAGTTCTGCCCGTACCTAATGGGTACCAAAGTAATTGTTCACATCGATCACGTGGAACTTCGTTATTTGGTGACCAAAAAAGACTCTAAGACAAGATTGATGCGGTGGGTACTTCTTCTACACGAATTTGAACTAGAAATCCAAGACCGCAAGGGGAGTGAAAACCAAGTGGCAGACCACTTGTCCCGATTGGAGGAGGAGGGGAGGCCACATTATGTCCTTGAGATCAATGATTCATTTCCGGACGAGCAACTCCTTTCTATGTCTATGACAGGGATGCCTTGGTTTGCCAATGTGGCCAACTATCTTGTGAGCGGCATTGTCCCTAATGAGTTCTCTTCAAACCAAAGGAAGAAGCTCAAACGGGACTGCCTGGACTATTGTTGGGATGAGCCATATCTCTTCAAAATTTGTGTTGATGGTGTTATCTGGAGATGTGTACCAGAAGAAGAACAATTGGGTATTCCTGAAGCTTTCCACTGTTCGCCATATGGTGGTCACCATGGTGGAGTGAGAACTGCTACAAAGTTTCTATGCTGTGGATTCTATTGACTTACCCTTTACAAGAACACTAGCGAGCTCGTTAAACGTTGGGATGAATGCCAAAAGGTTGGTGGGATCTCCAAGAAAAATGAGATGCCTCTCACCACCGTGTTAAGGTCTTTATAATTTTTTTTTATCATATTCTGTTTATCTTTGTGGTCTAAGAGTAGTGTGTTTCAATCATGCTTGATGCTATTTGAGGAAGTTTTTTCGATTAAATATTCCTTTGACGGTTAAGGTCATGGCAATAGGCTCTGTCTGCTGATAATAAATGTGCAGAACCACTTAAAGCAAAGAACGATTGATGCCATTGACACGGGATCCTGGGTGTTTCAATTTAATGATCATATTATCTTTTTTGTTGACCAAATTTTCGATCTTTTGGTAATCCTCTTCAGTTGAAATGCAGTCATCTTTCAGTACGCTACTTGTTCATTTAAAATTTTTAGATCTTGTTACTCTAACAGCATGCACAAGATATTTACCATGCTGGTGTAATTTGTGGATTGATCTGGTGCAATACAGCTCCTATGGGCTTCTATGGGTACATCTAATATTTCCAACTTTTTGTGTATTCATCTGACATTATATATTTGGAGCTGACATAGAGATATAAATTTTTTATATTATTAGTAGGCTAAAACAAATGATGCATCTTAGTTTTTCTCAATTGTAGGTATGGGAAGTCAAAGCTACAGATGATAACAAATAAAATACAAATGGGAAACTTAAGGTCCACAAACATTCTGAAGTTTCTGCTGGTTTGAACAAGAAAAGCTTATATGTAGCTAAGTGGATAAGAATGAGGTTTCTAATAGATGCTAGATTTAGCTGATTGATGTGTTTAAAGTATTATCATGATACATATCATTTTTTCAAGTTCATTGTTAGGACTCACCTTTAAACAATTTGTTGTATTTTAGAAATATGGTACACAACATACACACACACATATATATGTGTTGGAAGTTCATAGCAAGTGTCCACGTGAATTTTTTTTGGTTATTTGCTATTTGATGTTGTGTTTGAGATCTTTATATTTTAAAAATAATCACAAAATATATAATAATATTACATATGTTTAGTAATAAATATGATTACCGAATATATTTTAAAAACTATTTTAATAAGAAATATAGCACTTTACAAGGATTTATGAAGAAGCCACGCAAGAAAAGTGTGGCCTGTAAGATACCGAAGGCCACACTTTGGAAGTGTTGTTGTAGTAGTTAAAAAGCGTTGCTATAAGGGTATGTACAAGGGTGGCTTATGTACCGTAAAGGCCACACTTTTGAAGCGTAGCTTCTAAAGCAACATTCATAAAGCGTGGCCTTAGGAAAAATGTTACGCTCGTTTAGACCACCTTCTGAAAAATATCGCCTAAAGTTAAAATGTGTGGTCTTTGATTAAATGCCATACTTTTTGATAGTTTAGACCACACTTTTCAAGGGTGGTTAAAGGTCTAAAATATTGTAATGAATAGATGAAATGGAAGGAGACTTCAAGTTCTGCTGACGCCAATAGAGCTAGTTGGGCCAGATTTTATAATAATTTTACTTGAAAAATCTATTAAGCCTTTGATATTATAAATTTCTCATTTATGTAATACCTTCTATATTATATACTATATAATATATTTTTACCTAGGTATTTTACTTCTATATTATCACCTGAAAAAATCTCAAGTTGACGTTCTTAACCATGTCAAATGAGATATTATTAATGAAAATTATAAAATAAAACTCACAAATTTATTAGCCAAGTCATATTCATTAATCTAATAAAAAAATACCCATATTTAGGATAATGACACATCATATTAGTACTTTTGAAATGAATAATATTAATAAATATAGCTTAAAATTTTTTTAAATAATAAATAAAATAATATAAAGCTAATTTTAGTTATAAGTAAATTACCTAGGGATGGGATGTGACTGTAATTAATTGTCAAGTGATTGATGAACTCACATTCCTATTCTGTATGTCTGGCAAAACAACAATAACAGCTATTCAAGGAAGATGGAAACAGTAGAGAAATATAAACGGAATCGAATGATCTTATCCTGAAACAGGCTAGGCAAATGCAGTGGATTCAGGGTTTCAACGTTAGTATTGATCTTGGGAATTCAATCACAGTTTCACACCTGCTATTATGTTGATGCTACAGTGTAGCTAATAGCGACACTGTAAACACAGGAATCAAACCAAAAGTTTCTGATGGCTTGGTGCTGGATTAACAGACTGATTTGAGGAAGCATCAGTCTTTTCACGTTGACGAATACTACCAGCTATTAAGTTTTCAGAATATAATTGACTTCTGGCCTTGGAAACTAATCTGGAAGGCCAAACTGCCTACTAAAGTCATTTGCTTCAGCTGGATTGCTCTTAACATATGCTATATATGTCATAAAAAGTTGAGACAGTCAGCCACCTCGTCTTGCATTGTAGAGTGGCTAAGTACCTATGGAATATGTTCTATTCTATCCTAAATTTGGGTCACACCAACTCTCTCTTGATCTTTATTTACTCTATTTGTCGTGCTATATGTTGCTTTTTTTGGCTGATTGATGCTATATGTTACTATTGTTTTGCATGAAGATAGACAAACAAACAAACAGAGTCAATTTCTATTTATTCTTTCCCGAAACCAGACAGAAATCAAGAGACACCAATTGACTTTCAATACTGCCTGAAACTTAGAATGCCAAATAGAGTAACTAAGCGTGAGGCTACGGGATGAGAGAAGGGAGTGAAACAATTAATCCATTCTAAAGAAACATTCATTAGAACTTAGACCTAAAGAAGAAAATCATTTGCTTAAAAAGCGTGGAGGCAAATAAATTTGTAAAGAAAAACCTCTACAAAAGCATAAAGAAGAATAGCAGGAGAGCAGGTAAAATACTGGAGTTAAGACATGAAGTTAAACCAGTTAAACAGAAATAACGTAAAGGAATGTATCAACAGCCAAAAATGAGAACTGCTCCTCAATTGCATTGTCGGGAGGAGAAAACAGAGTTAAATTGCAAGTATACAGTCGCCAGATTCAGAAAATGGATACAGAAACACATATGAACTTCCTTCGGTTAAAGAAGCACATTCAGTTAAAGAGAGAAAATACAATAACAAGTCCTAACTTGCAACATGACTTACTATTACAACTTGAGTATCTATATGAACTTCCTTCCCTTTCTTTGTATGAGTTGTAATAAACATTTCAGACTTTGACGGTTCCTCGTTGTTCTCTTTGGTTGCGCGCTACAAATTACATCAAAGAAGATATAAAAAAACATCACTGTGTTCCAACAAAGTACAAAAAGAAACGAAAGTCAGATTACAAAGTGTCGACTAAATATTACCAATGCCACACGCACTCTTGCAAAATTAATAGGTCCCATTCGATGCCTCCACTTTTGTTTTTTCCTGTTTTCAGAATTTAATTGACATATAGCCTAACAACAAAAGAAGCATATTAATTAATAAATCAAAAAGGAAAAAATATATACTGCAACAATAGGTAGAACATGTAGAAATGCACGGTTTAATCTTACTTGGAAATCTTCGTCATTCCAATACTCAATCAATTGACGGAATTGAACTTTAGGTATCTCATTGGGACAATTTTGTAGCATTTCGTCAATAGTAGCATTTTTATCAAAATATTTCTTCTTAATATTTCTCTTGTGTCGCTTCCAAGCATCACGAAGACCAGTCATTACCCACTTCTCTCCTTCAGCTGGAATTAAGAACTTGGACTGTGCAAAACAACACACAAACAAACAGACACATACACATACACATGTATATATCTTTTCTTAGTAGGAAAATACAAAAAATATATAATTGAAAAATTAATTATTCTTACATTGACATATTCCCACATTCGTTGCTTAATATCCTTTGACACAGCATGTCAACTAGTATGCACGAAGGGGATAAATCTTGGATTCCTTATAATTGTTCCTAAAAAGTTGGTCAAATCAGACACTCTCTTGTCAGTTGGTCCAACTACTTGTCCTTTGTCAAATGTGACCTTCTCTCTTTCTTCAAAACTTCTTGCATGAATATTCTTACATTGTTTGCCCTCGAACTCTTTTCTTCTCTGATGTCCTTAGATTGATATAACAAGCAAGACATAAGAAGAAAATAATAAATATGTAAAATAATTATAAGGTTTAAAACATACCACCTGCAGCACTATCGAGGTTCATATCCTCATCTCCAATAAACTCATCGTCACCAACTTCATCTTGTGCAGCAAAATTATCCAGTTCTATTTCACGCTCATCAATAATAGAAGAGGACATAAATCTCATTTCATTTTTGGGTGATTATAAGGATGTTTTTCACCACCAACTTGTAACCCATATTTTTTTAGAAATTGATTAACACTCGTCGACGGTAGGATTGAGTTTGTCTTTACCTTTTTGCAATTTTGTAGCTCTTGAATATCAAGTTGTTTCTCTCCTTCACCTTGTGTTCTTCTAATCATATGTAAAGTGTTAAGATCTACCTTTGCAGATGATTGGATCATGGATGTAGTGTAACGACCCGGTCTGTCGTTACGTATAACTTGCATTTTTATTGTTGTCATTGACTGGCTATTCTATTACTAATGTGTTAGAGTCGATAGGCTTGAAATCGGAATGGTTAAATGAGAATTCAATAACTTAGTCTTTAAAGATAACCTTATAATGGGAAAAGTCAACTGAGAGTTGACTTATTGGGAAACGACCTCGGAATGCGGATCTTATGTCTCGGATAGCTTCGTTAGGTGATTTGGGACTTAAGAGTGTGTTCGGAATATTTTTGTGATGTCCGGTGTAGAATTTGGCTTGAATTGGCGAAAATTAGTTTTTGGCGATTTCCGGTTGGCAGTGAAAAATAGGTCATCAGGGTCGGAATGGAACTCCGACAGTTAGAACAGGTTTGTAATATCATTTTGGATATGTCTGCAAAATTTCAGGTCAATCGGAGTTGTTTTGTTGTAGTTTCGGCATCGTTGGTGGAATTTAGAAAATTCAAAGTTCATAGGCTTGAATTCGATGTGTTTTTGGGGTTTTGATGTTGTGCTTGGTGTTTCGAAGGCTCGACTAAGTTTGAATGATCATACGTGGTGTGTTGATATGTTTGATTGGGGTCCCGAGGGGTTCGGGATGGTTTCGTGTGGTTAACGGGGAGTTTGGAGCATAATTGCTATTGCCGACGTTGTTGGTGCTGGTGTTTTCGCACCTGCGGAAGAGGAGACGCAGATGCGGGCCTGCAAAAGCGGGCGAAGCTCCGCAGATGCGGTATTTTGGGCTGGTTGAAGGATTTCCGCAGGTACGAGGTAATTGCCGCACCTGCGAAGCTGCAGGTGCGAAAGGTCGAGCGCAGGTGCGGGATTTGAGGTCCTTGGGGTTTTCCGCAGGTGCGCACCTGAGATCCGTGTAAAGGTCGGATTTATGGTGGAGAATTAGGGAAAAATCAGTGTAAATTAGGTAATTAGGGCTTGGGATTAAGAGACTTTAAAATTGAGGTTTGAGGGGTCATTTGGACTCCGAATTTAGTGTTCTTTATATGTACGGACTTGTGAGATGATGAAGAACATTTTCGTATAAAATTTCTGAGTTTCAGGACGTGGGCCAGGGGGTCGGGTTTGACCAATTTCGGAATTTTTGAGTATTTTTGATTGGGATTAGTTCCTTAGCATATTATAATGATATACATTTGATTGTTGGTAGATTTGGAATATTCAGAGGCTGAATTTAGAGGCAAGGGCACTGCAGAGTAGTGTATTAGTCGATTTTGAGGTAAGTAACGCTTCCAAACTTGGATCTGAGAGTTCGAAACCCTAAATTATTTGATATTTGATGTTAATTAAGGTGACTCACTTGCCAAGTGACATGCATGCGGGCGTACACCAAATATTTGTAGCATGGCTCATCCCATGGAACTGTCTAATGGTTACCTCAGGTTGATATTTGTACTTTGAAGGTGGTATTTACCTTAAACGCAATAGAAATCATGCTAAGTATAAATGTTAAGGCTTCACGCCGATATGTTCAGATCGGAACAGTCGATTATTGCTGTCTCTATCTGTGATTATTGTTTTCATGTACTCAATCCTGTTAAAGTATATGTTTCATGCCTCAGTCTCGTAAGTTTCTAGTTTATTTTATATTATCATTGGTTTGGGCTGATTTTCATATGTTAGAGCATTGTGAGTGAGACTGGAAGGTATTGACTGAGTGAGGCTTGGAGCCTAGTTTTGAGACAGTTATGAGGTTGGACTGCACACCGCAGCGATCCTGGAATCATGCCTTCATTGGCTTGATATAGCGTTTGGGCTGAAAGGAGTCCCTCCGAAGTCTTTACACCCCTAGTGAGCGCACAAATATTGAGGGATGGATTTCCCTGGACATGGATCTTGTCCGAGTATTATGTTCCGAAGATGGATTTTCTCCGTGGGTCTTATGTTTCGGAGATGGATTTTTCTCCGTGGTTCTTATGTTCCGGAGATGGATTTTCTCCGTGGTTATTATGTTCCGGAGATGGATCTTCTCCGTGGGGGCTGGATCAGCCTTTTTCCTCAGTACTTGGTGACTGTGTCACTTGTGTTTATGTAATATCCGGGATGGACTTCCCTGGGCTGGAATGCCGTAGTCTAGTACTGAGTGGACCACCTTATGAGAGTTACAGTATACATCATTCTTGATTCTATATGTATTCATGCTAGTATGCAGAGTTACAGACATATATTGATGCATCATGGTTATTTCCTGATATATTACTATCATGTCCAAGTTATATATTATTGTTCAAATTATCGGAGGTTAAGTCCGTCACTACCTCTCAGCCCGTAGTTTGATTTCGTTACTACTGAGTTGGTGTATTCACGTTACCCCCTGCACCTTGTGTGCAGATACAGGTACAACGGGATTTAGCTCTGGTCAGTGAGTAGCCGCAGTTTCATCAGAGTTGACGAGGTAGCAACTGACGACCGTGATCTCGTCTTCTCTTCCTTTTCTACTGTCGTATTTATTTTCAGACTATGTTGGTCATTTATTTTTGGTTGTATTAAGTATTAGCAACTCATGACTGTGTGACACCGGATCCGAGATTTGTAGGAGTTGGGTGTTGATTTTTATAAACCTCTTTTCAAATTCAAACTTACTATTATTATTGATTTCATACTTGTTAAGAAGGATATTATATGGGTAATTGCATTTAGTAGATAAAATGGGTGGCTTGCCTGGTTCCATGACAGGCGTCATCAGACTCCGGAAATGGGTCGTGACAAGTTGGTATCAGAGCGCTAGGTTAAATAGGTCTCACCAGTCATGAGCAGGTTTAGTAGAGTCTTGCGGATCGGTACGGAGACGTCTGTACTTATCTTCGAGAGGCTGCAGAACCTTTAGGAAAAATTTCACATTCTTGAACTCTTTTCGTGCGAATCCATTGATTCAACCTGAAGCGTAATTCTTTGAACTCCTTTCATGTATTCAACGCGCACATGCGCGTTCGGTATCACTCGTGCACCGATGGTTTGTGACTTCCATGAATGAGATGTGATTTTAGCATGCTAGGGGCCAGTCTGGAGTACTTGAGGCTGGATTTTTTTTCTGTAGCTTGAGTGCCAAGATTTCATTTGTGTGAGCATATGTATTGGGGACTTATATGTCCGTTGGTGTCCTTATGGATGAAACTTTGTGACTAGATGACTACGTGGTGAGTTTGATTGATAGTTAGATGTGTTCAGGTGGTTTGATTGTGGCAAGAATGGACTAGTGGGAAATGTGGCAAGAACCATTAAGTATTTGACGTCTATATTGAGTTAGGATATGGCTTCGAGTTGTGAGTATATTGAAGGACCTCTCGTGTGGCTTAGTTGTGGAGTGAAGTAGATTTTTCTATTGTGTTATGAGTTCCTGGTGATGTCTTTTGGATTAACCAATGCCCTAGCAACATTCATGTATTTGATTGACGGTGTATTCAGCCACGTTATAACCCCTTAAGGTCCACAAACATTCTGAAGTTTCTGCTGGTTTGAACAAGAAAAGCTTACATGTAGCTAAGGGGATAAGAATGAGGTTTCTAATAGATGCTAGATTTAGCTGATTGATGTGTTTAAAATATTATCATGATACATATCATTTTTTCAAGTTCATTGTTGTATTTTAGAAATATGGTACACAACACACACGCGCGCGCGCGCGCGCACACACACACACACATATATATATATATATATATATATATATATATATATATATATATGTTGGAAGTTCATAGCAAGTGCACACGTGAATTTTTTTTGGTTATTTGTTATTTGTTATTTGTTATTTGATGTAGTGTTTGAGATCTTTATATTTTAAAAATAATCACAAAATATATAATAATATTATATATGTTTAGTAATAAATATGATTACCGAATATATTTTAAAAATTATTTTAATAAAAAATATAGCACTTTACAAGGATTTATGAAGAAGCCACGCATGAAACGTGTGGCCTGTAAGATACCAAAGGCCACACTTTGGAAGTGTTGTTGTAGTAGTTAAAAAGCGTTGCTATAAGGGTATGTACAAGGGTGGCTTATGTACCGTATAGGCCACACTTTTGAAGAGTAGCTTCTAAAGCAACATTCATAAAGTGTGGTTTTAGGGAAAAGATTACGCTCATTTAGACCACCTTCTGATAAGTGTTGCCTAAAGTTGAAATGTGTGGTCTTTGATTAAATACCACACTTTCTGATAGTTTAGGCCACACTTTTCAAGGGTGGTTAAAGGTCTAAAATATTGTAATGAATAGAGAAAATGGAAGGGGACTTCAAGTTCCGCGGATGTAGTTCGGCCAGATTTTATAATAATTTTACTTGAAAAGTCTATTATGCCTTTGATATTATAAATTTTCTCATTTATGTAATATATTCTATATTATATACTATATAATATATTTTTACCTAGGTATTTTACTTCTATATTATCACCTGAAACCATGCAAAATGAAAATTATAAAATAAAACTCACAGATTTATTAGCCAAGTCATATTCATTAATCTAATAAAAAAAATACCCATATTTAGAATAATGGCACATCATATTAGTACTTTTGAAATAAATAATATTAACAATAAAGCTTTAAAATTTTTAAATAATAAATAAAATAATACAAAGCTAATTTTAATTATAAGTAAATTACCTAGAAAAAATATAATATATAGTATATAATATAAAAAGGTAGTATATAAATGAGAGGATTTATAATAACAATGGCATAATAGACTTTTCAGGTGAAAGTTTATACAATCTAGTCAAAGTGACTATTGTAAGAACTAGAGAGTAGTAAATAATTTTTGTGTAAAAAAAAAATAATAACTTTTGGGTAATGAACACAAAGTTTATTGGCTTTTACGTAAGAAAAAAATATGATTTTTGGGTAATGAATTCAAAATTGAATAACCACTCAAAAAATTTACTCAATAAAAAAGGGTATCTATTTATAGATGACAAATTTTAAAAATTAATTGTGTTATTTAAGTATGACTGCACTAATTTCTAGTTATCGATCTGATTGTTGTATGAATTTTGTAGAAGTAAATCTATTTGAAACATAGGGTAAAGTAAAGTTTAAAAATATATTAGTTTTTAATATATAAAAGTATCATTAGGTTTAGAATAGACTAAAAACGAATCTTTCACATTAACTAAGACGGAGGGTACATTATGGTGTAAGTAGCGTAATTATCTACAGGATTATTGTCTATCTTAATCATGAAATAATTTAAAAGTCATTCTTGAAAGGTGCACCTGGTGGGGCTTGTATGCCCACCAAAGCAAATCATAGTTTTCATTAAAGTTATATTAATTGTCTGAGGGTACGTTAGCTGATACACATCTAAACTAAAATATAAACCATGTTTTTTTTTTTTAAAAAAAAAAACACATAACGCATGTGTTCAATCTGTAATAAGTCGGTAATAGACCAACCGTCGGCTGTCTTCTTGATAGTCGTCTCAGTGGTATAAGGAATTCTTTTTGGTTCTCGGAAATTGCGTAATTGATAAAGTGGCTGTCATGTGACCGAATCCCACATAACGTATAATAATTCTTGTGGTTCATGTGGTCCAACCCATAACTCAAACTCTGCGCATAATGAGAGGTTAATGTATCAGACTGCACTGACGGTGTGATGAATTCATTCCAATTTAAACAAAGTATATTTGCGATCCAAAAAGTTTCGAATATGGTTATTAAGGAGAAAAGGGCGTTCTTTTTTTCTTTCCCCCTTCTTGTTGTTGTTAAAAGGGTAATTAATGAAAATTTTCCTTATATGAAACTTTAGCTTTGCTCATTTTATGAGATTTAACATATTACTGACTTAACTTTGTGCTTTCAGCAGAATTTTCTATAGAGAGAAAGTAAAAGGGACGATGGAGGAGGCGGGGAAGGAAAGATTAAACATTATTGACTTACCTATAGAGTCGGATCCAAGACTTCGAGAACGTGGGTGTACCATTGATACCTCAGGAAAACTAAAATAAAAGGATGTGTTGCTGTCAAATAAAAAGGAAAAGAAAGGTTTAAGAATAAGAAATTAAAGTTGTAAATACGAAGGAATTCGATCCCATGACTTTAAGTTAGCAAGAAATAAGGGGCCAAAACCAACAAACCATTTTACTTCTTTTGACTATGGGTGCCATCAAGTAATAATAAGTCATTTTCGCAAATTATGTACATAATATATTTGATATCATCGGAAGACCCCGAATTCACGTGAACCACGATTTACACTATGTATCCGCTCTTGCTTACCTACCCTATAAATATTTATGATCGAACCATAGGATCAATGACATATAATGGTTAGACATGGCACACAAATTATCATGAAATATAAATACATGATTTTATTAAGTTGTGTATTTTAATTGAGGATTTGTAAGAACGGCATTTTTTTTTCTTCAATTGAGGAACATTTGTGTGGCACATGTGTCTTGGGCGGGTTTCCAGTCATGCCCATGACCCCTTGGACTCACACCATGGCGTCCTAGCAAGCCTTCCAACGCCTAGCGCCATGGATGATCCCGTGGTCTTAGTTGCGCCAAGTGACAAGCGCGTATGTGCCTCTGTCGTCCCATCGATAGCCCTCGCCAGCGCCCAACCGTAGACAGATGCCAACAGCGCTGCGCACGCTGACAGGGTCATGCATGCAGACCGTGATGCCAAAGGCAAGGTTGCTGACAACAGATCTGTTCCTACCTTGTAGAAAACTAAGTCCTTTTCATTGTAAATATAGAGTAGTTTTATTTTATGTACTTTCATTATGTTCCTCTAGCTTAATTAGGTCAAGTCTTGTAACTTTGGTTTATTTTTTTAAGCACTTATTAGG
The DNA here is from genome assembly GCA_005239525.1 of Nicotiana knightiana. Taxonomy (NCBI): domain Eukaryota; kingdom Viridiplantae; phylum Streptophyta; class Magnoliopsida; order Solanales; family Solanaceae; genus Nicotiana; species Nicotiana knightiana. The sequence goes on along the minus strand of ML417207.1, from coordinate 85,627 downwards.
TGGAATCAAGCAATCAAACTATCTAGCAAGCGAACAATTCTCTATACCGGTATCTCTCCCCCTCGACACCGTGTTGCTTTTCTGTAATAGCTTTCATTAATTTAATCAAGATTTCTTTCATTCTCAATTCTCATTTATGTTCTCTCAATTTCTCTTGATATTGATTTTCCCATACGGTACTAACAATCTCGTCTAGCATATGGAGGGGATATCAATTGGCGGACAGTAACTGCACTGACATCAGTTGCTTAGCCTTACATTGCCCTTTCAAGGAATCTCAGGAAGGCGTTGCGTAACATTTGGTATCAAAGCCTAGGCTCGACATCGGACGAGGGAACACATTGCCATTACCACCATTTCTGACCATGGTGAATCATGGGGATCGTATTGTGGCCCTTGAAGACACGCTTGACGTATTACGATCCATCGTGGATATGGTGCCTGAACTAAGACACAACCTAGTGCAGCGGTTGGACGACCTGGACCGCAGAATGCTCCAGGTCGAAGTTGACATAGAAAACATCAGTCGCGACTTTGAAGGAGACCGACAAACGGCAGCCACAGAGGCAGCCGAAATTTTTGGTAAATTCGAGGGTCTCCAACAGGAGCGTGCCGAGGATTTAGTCTACAAGACACAAGACGCAGATAGGGTGATTGACATGCAACAAACTATAGACAACTTGATAGGCCAGCTCAATGTTGGCAATGATGCTTTACAATGCCTTATTCGAGGAGGTGGAAACCAAATGAGGGTGCTGTGAACCTCGTCGTCGTGGCACAAAAATTGAAAATTCCCGAGCCAAATACATACAGTGGAGCTCGTAATCCAAAGACGTGGAAAATTTCTACTTCAACATCGAATAGTACTTCGATGCCGTGGTGGAATTAGAAGAAGCTAAGAAGGTAGAAATTGCTACCATGTATATTGAAGGTGATGCTAAACTCTGGTGGCGGGTGAAGTACGAAGCCATCAGGGTCGGTGAAGATGCTCTCGAGACATGGGCAGAACTGAAGGCAGCCATACGCCTATAGTTATTCCCCGAAAATAATGAGTACAATGCAAGGAGAAAGATACGGGAGCTCCGCCAGACCAAATCAGTGCAGGATTAGGTACGTGAATTTTCCGTGCTCATGCTGAACATACGTGAAATGGGGGACAAAGACAAACTCTTCACATTCCTGGAAGGGTTAAAACCTTATGCCCGTATGGAGCTGCAAAGACAAAGGGTAGACACGTTACCAAGGCGATCCAAGCAGCGGAGTGCATTGGGGACTATCAGGGGAAACTCGGAAGGATAGGCCTCAACAGACTGTCCGAGGAGGATACAAAGGGGCCAGCCTAGCACTGGTGGCCCTAGAAGAAGTGGGGGAGATCGGAGTGCAACCAAATCTAAGGCTCCCTCCTCAGGCAGTACTAGCACTGTATCTAACAACAATGATCGGGGGAGGAAACCCCCTTCAGGGTGCCGTCATTGTGGCGGACCACATCGAAATAATGAACGCCCATCACGCTTTTGATGATGGGACAGAAGATGACGCATATGATGCGGACCAGAACGAACCAGTAGGTGCCTTCAATGCAATTGTTGGCTTTATTTCTAAGGCCTTAGAAGAAACTAGTGCTGGTATCCGTAAGAAGAAGGACCCATGCCCAATCACCATGAAAGGGAAAAAGAAGGCGGATGAGAAGACTCCTCTTAAAAAAGAGAGGACCTTAATGTTCATCGAGATAAAGGTAAATGGAAATCCCATTAGGGCTATGATAGACACGGGTGCTACCCATATCTACTTAGCCTCGACTCAGGTGGAGCGCCTTGGTCTTGTTGTAGGAGAGGGCAGAGGTCGTGTCAAGTCTATCAACTCACCTCCTCAACCAGTGGATGGAATAGCCAAAGAAGTACCAGTGAAGCTTGGTCCTTATGAAGGAAGATTCAATCTGCACGTGGTAATCATAGATAACTTAGAGTTGATAGTTGGGTTGGAATTCCTGAGGCAAACCAACACCATTCCCATGCCGTATGCAGACATGCTACTGATGATGGGAAAAAACGGGGCCAAGCCCCGTATTATCCCGTGCATGCCCATAAAGATGGTCGCTGAGAACATCTCGACCTTGCAGTTAAAGAAGGAGCTTCTACTAGAATTTGAAGACGTCATGCCATAGAACATGTCAAAGCGACTCCCTCCTAGGCGCACTGTGGACTATGAGATCGAGTTGGTTCCGGGTGTGAATCCACCCGCTCGGGTGCCTTATAGAATGTCACAACCTGAGCTCACCGAGCTTCGAAGACAGTTGACGAAAATGCTAGACATAGGGATCATCATACCCTCAAAGTTCCCATACGGGTCCCCTGTGCTATTCCAAATAAAACATGATGGCAGCTTATGACCCTATGTGGATTATCGGGCTCTAAACAAAATCACTGTGAAGAACAAATACCCTATTCCACTAATGGCAGAATTGTTTGATAGACTCGATGGTGCGATAGTGTTCACCAAAATAGATCTGAAGACAAGTTATTGGAAAGTTCGGATTGCAGAGGGTGATGAACACAAGACGACATGCATGACAATATATGGGTCATACAACTTCCTAGTTATGCCATTTGGCTTGACTAACGCTCCAGGAACATTTTTCACCCTGATGAACCAAGTCTTCCGAGAGTACATTGACGAGTTCGTGGTGGTCTACTTGGATGACATTGTGGTATATAGTCAAACACTAGAAGAACACCCGGAGCAATTACAGAAGGTCCTAGTCCGATTGCGGGAACATGAATTATGTGCGAAGCTATCCAAGTGCTCCTTTGCTAAAAAATAGATTGACTTCCTCGGACATGTCTTTGAGGAAGGGCAGATCGAGATGGACCAACAGAAGATTCAGGCTATCACAGATCGGCCGACGCCTAAGGATATCCACCCCTTGAGGGCGTTCCTTGGCCTATGCAACTTCTAATGGTGATTTGTGAAAAAGTACTCCCTCATCATAGTGACATTGACATAACTCCTCAAGAAGGATACGCCTTGGGATTTCGGACACCAGCGAGCGGAGGCCTTCAACGCATTGAAAGCAGCTATGTCTAGTAGCCCCATCTTGTCCCTCCCTGATTTGGCAAAGACATTCGAGGTACAAACAGATGCTTTCGACTATGCCCTTGGTAGAGTCTTTCTATAAGAAAGGCATCTTGTAGAGTACGAGAACCGGAAGGTAAAGGATGTAGAGTGGCGCTATGCCACCTACGAGACAGAATTATTGGTCAGCGTTCATTGCTTATGCCTTTAGAGGCACTATCTGCTAGGAACCGCATTCGTGGTCAAGACAAACAACACACCTGTTAAACATTTCATGACCAAGCCGAAGTTGAATGGTCAACAAGCCAGGTGGCAGGAACTCCTAGCGGAATTTAGCTTCAACCTGAGGTACCGAAGTGGGAAGACTAATCATGTTACTGATGCACGCAGTAGTAGAGTTGATCTACAATCGGTGTGCCTACTCGCCACCCTAAGGGGAGCGAAGTAGCCACCACCATAGAAGACCAAATATAGGATCTACTCATCAAGGATCATGTTGCACAGTATTTGGTTGATTTGGTAGGACAGGTCAAGACTCGCTAGTTCTACATGGAAGATGGTTTTCTTGAAGTGAAAGAGAACCGACTTTATGTTCCTAAAGGAGGAGATATGCGAAAGACTCTTTTGGCAAAATGTCACGATACTTTGTGGGCCGACCATCCCGGTAAAGAATGCACCATGGCATTTCTTCTGCATATTATTGCCCTCAAATGGCCGATGAAGTCACTCAGTATGTGAAAACTTGTCTAGTATGCCAGAAGGACAAGTTGGACCACTTGACACAAGGGGGACTCTTGGAACCACTAGCTATCCCAAATAGACCTTAGAAAAGCGTTTCCCTGGATTTCATCACCGGATTGCCTAAGGTCGGAGATCTCACAACTATCTTGATTGTGGTGGATCGGTTTTCCAAGTATTCTACCTTTATAGTAGCCCCACAATATATATCAGCGGAAGCTGCAACTCGACTCTTCTTTTCCCATCTCGTCAAATATTGGGGTCTGCTAAGGACATCGTTAGTGATCGCGACTCACGCTTCACTAGAAACTTTTGGACCTAACTCTTTAAGTGCCCCCGGTCAAGATTGAGTCACAGCTCAAGTTTTCATCCGCAATCTGATTGCCAAACGAAGCGGTTCAATGGAATGCTGGAGGAATATCTTCGCCACTTTGTAACAGGATCGCAGAAGAACTGGGTGAAGCTTCTAGATGCTGCTCAACTGTGTTTTAATTCACAGAGCTCTAGTACAAACAAAAGTGCTTTTGAAATTGTTATCGGACAGCAACCGCTACTCCCATACACTGTGAATGCACCAAACATGTCAAAATCTGCTCGAGCTGCTAGCTTCTCAATAGAATGGAAGGGAAATTTGGATATAGTGTGGAGTTATCTTATCAAAACCCAAAAGCGGATGAAGAGGCATGTTGATCAAAATCGTTGCTTCGTTGAATACCAAGTAGGAGACAAAGTGATGGTCAAAATCCCAAAGCGGTACTTATTTGCAGGGGTACATGACCCTCGCCTATTGCAAAAATACATTGGACCCTTGTCCATTGAAAGGCACATTGGGAAAGTTGCATACCAGGTGGATACCCCAGCTTGGGGGAAAATCCACCCCGTCTTCCTTGTCAGTCTTCTGAAACCTTTTCGGGAAGACAGGGAGGATCCTTCATGGAGCCAACTCACAATACCTAGTATTCGAGACCCCAATTCAACTGGGAAAAGGCTTGCTGAAGCTATTCTTGATGATCGAGTGATTCACGCCTCAATGAAAGGTCACCAAGAGTTCTTGGTAAAATGGCAGGGCTGTGATGCAGAGGAGAATACTCGGGAGAGAGGAACAAACCTCAAAGCCTACAAGATTTAATGTATGATTATCTTACAAGTAAGGAGCCGAGGACGTCACTAACTCAGGTGGGGGAGAATGTCATGGGCGGCTTTCCAACCATGCCCCATGACCCCTTGGATGTGCACCACGACGTCCTAGCAAGCCTCCCAACACCTAGCGCCATGGACAACCCCGTGGTCTTGGCTTCGCCAAGTGACAAGCGTGCATGTGCTTCTGTCACCCCACAGATAACCCTCACTAGCGCCCAACCGCAGGCAGATGCCAATAGCACCGCGCGCAGACAACACTGAGGGCGTTGACCGTGATGCCAAAGACAAGGTTGCTGACAATGGACATATTTCTATCTTGTATAAAACTAAGTCCTTTTCATTGTAAATATAGAGTAGTTTTATTTCATGTTACTTACATTATGTTCCTCAAGCTTAGTTAGGTCAAGTCTTGTAACAATTGTTTATTTTTTTTTTTTAGCACTATTAGGGGGATCAAGCAATCAATCTTTCTAGCAAGCAAATAATTCTCTGTACTGGTGTGTCTCCCCTTCAACACTTTGTTGCTTTTCCGTATAGCTTTCATTAATGCAATCAAACTTTTTTTTCCTTCTCAATTCTCATTTATGTTCTCTCAATTGCTCTTGACATTGGTTTTCCCATACGACACTGACAATCTCGTCTAGCGTACAGAGGGAATCTCAGTTGGCGGACAGTAACTGCACTGACATCAGTTGCTTAGCTTTACGTCGCCCTTCCAAGGAATTTCAGGAAGACGCCGCGTAACAGTAAGTGTGCTTTTAAATTGAGGCAGAATCCTGATGTGTGAACAAGGGGTGGAGCTAGATGGGCGTAAGGGGTTAATCAAAACCCTCTTCATCGAAATTTACACAACGTATATAAGGTTAAATTCATTTTCATATATATATATATATAAAATCACGAAGGCTCTTAGTGAAATATCGTTCGCTTTTTTTGTCCTTTTAAAATAAAGTTCGTACTGAACGAAATAGTCAATTAATTATTATCCTAATATTTAGTAATTTGAAATAGACTAAAATTTTGGTTAATAAATCTTTTCCTATTTGAACTAGGTAGGAATTCCTAAAATTTAGGAATTTTAAGTCAACCAAAAGTCCACCTTACATAAGTTTTACCTTATTTGAACTGTTTATGTAATTTAACTATCACTTTCACATGTTACTTTCCGTGGATGAAAAAGAGTAAATTAATGAAACTAAACTAAACTAACTGATCCTACAATTTTTATGCTAATATTTAAAAGGGAACGTTAAAAAAACGCATGAAAAATATATGAATAAAAAAAAAAGTAGGCATGAGTTTATACTTCAAAGAGCAATCAGGACGATTTTTTTTTTTGTTGAACATACTCAATTTCTTTGTCTACTTTTATTGTCTAGATACTAGAAATAATCAAATGATAATCTTTTTTAAATGTGAAATCTATTTTAAACGGTAAATAGATTCATTAATATTTTATACAAAGGAATATGAATAAAAAATGACGTGTATATATATATATATATATATATATATATATATATTATTTTTATTTTTATTATTTTTATTTTTTTTGGTTAAAACATTGTCTCAATTAATCATTTATGTGCAAAAAGTTACATATTGAGACATCTCAGACTTTGTACTTGATCATTAAAATGAGACAACTCTTATTAGTAATAACCAAAATTGTACATGATTAATCTATGGCGGGTCATATATGACATGCCTGGTTTGGTTGTTTTGATCCTAATTGATGGTAGATCTCATCTATCCATGTTGACGGGTCATTTGACTTGATTAGAGAGTTCAACAAAAGAGTTAATTAGTCGTGAGTAAATAAAGTACTTAGAAAGAAATCATAGTTAATATCAGGGGCGGAACCACGATGTAAATCGTGTTCACGTGAACCGTGGTCCTCCGACAATATCAAATATATTATGTACATAATTTACGAAAAATAACTTACTATTACTTGATGGAACCCATGGTCAAAATAGGCAAAGTGGTTCACTAGTTTTGGCCCCTTATTTGTTGCTAATTGAAGGTCATGGGATCAAGTATCAATGGTGCACCCACGTTCTCAAAATTTTGGATTCGCCTCTACGTAATATAAGATAAAGATCGAGCTAAAGTTTTATAAAAAATGTTTATAATAATTGAGTTTGGATGTCTATCTTATTACAAAGGTATGAATAGAATAGAGTAGATCAGATTCCTAAATATGATTAATATCTATCATTTGAAACTTGTAAATTTTTATTTATTATATTATAACGCAAATACATCTTTTATATATTTTTATATTATTTTTCAAAATTTATTTTCATCAACACAAAGATCACGTGCAATGAGTGTACGCTAAATCATATAAATATAATCCCATTAACTTCTTTGCGTGTTTATTCTTTTTTTTTTTTGAGCTCCCTCAGTAAATATCCTGCTTCTGCCATTGTGTGTGAGTTGTGTATTACGGATCCTCAATTAAATTTTCTGACGGGAGGTTTTCGCGTATGGTTTCTATGTGGCCTAACATAATGCAAAATTGTTGTTAAAATCATCAAATTGCTTTTCATAGAACTATATAGGTCTAAGATTTTGCGGCCAAAACTATTTATATTTGGTAACCGCAAAAATATATAAAATTTGTACAATTGTTATAAATAGAACTCTATTTAGAGTGAATGTCTATCTTTTAGAGAGTTATACTTTGTGGCTAAATCATTTTTTCCCTATAAATACAGGGGTCTTACCACATTGTAAATCATCCCAAAATTCAATAAGAATTTTCTCTCTCTCTTTCTCTGCAATATTGTTCTTCTTCTTTTATTGTTTTATAACACGTTATCAGCACGAGACTCTATCATCTCAAGAAGCTCTTTGAGAAGATTAAGGTATAACTTTTCTCCTCTTTTTAATTATGATTGACATTATGAAAAGAAAGTTTGTTGCCCTTGAAATTTCGGGCAAGAACTATATGACATGGGTGTTGGATGCTAAAATCCATTTAGATGCAATGGGTCTTGGAGGCGCCATTAAAGACAAAAATAAATCATCTACCCAAGACTGTGCTAAGGCCTTGATTTTCTTGCGCCATCACTTTGATGAAGGGTTGAAAATAGAATATCTCACAGTCAAAGATCCACTTGTTTTGTGGAATGGCTTAAAGGAAAGATATGACAACTTAAAGTTGGTCACTCTTCCACAAGAACGATATGATTGGGCTCCTCTGAGGCTCCAAGACTTTAAGTCTGTTTCTAAATATAATTCTGCAATGTTCAGAATTACTTTTAAATTGAAACTCTGTGGAGACACTATCACCGACTATGATATGCTTGAAAAAACGTTCACAACGTTTCATGCCTCCAATATGGTCTTGCAACAGCAATACAGAGAGAAGGGTTTCAAGAAGTACTCTGAGTTGATTTCTCTTGTCCTTGTGGCTGAACGAAATAATGCCTTGCTCATGAGAAATCACGAAAATCGACCCACTAGGTCTACACCATTGCCTGAAGTGGATGAGGTGTATTCCCATTATGCTAAGCGTGAGAAAGGTCGTGGCCCTATTAATGGTCGCGGTCGTGGCCGTGGACAAGGAAGAAATGTTCCTGGTGTTAATCACCCCCCCAAAAAAAATAACCACCAAAAGTGGAAAGGGAAAAACGAGAAGCCAAAGGCAAATGATTCAGAAACTGAATGTTATCGTTGCGGTGGAAAAGGGCATTGGGCAAATATTTGTCGTGTATCAAGACATTTGGTTGAACTTTATCAAGAATCTCTAAAGAATAAAGGTCTTGAAGCCAATTTAGTCTCTGACAATGATTTTGATATCACCCACTTAGATGTGGCAGACTTCTTTGAGCACCCTGATGGAAAAATAGACCACTTGATTGGTGATGGATCTATGGTTAAAGAAGATTGAGTAGTTTGATTTGATTTTATTTTGCTTATTCGTATTAGCTGGTGAATAAACATCATGTAATTATAGTCCTTTATATGAGTAGTAGTCTTTAGTGTCAAGTAGTATTGATTTATGAATTAGTGCTAGTTCGTTTTGATTAAATATATTTCTAGTATTCGTTTTAAATAATATTTCAGCGTGCTTAGTATTTAAGTATTAATATATTGTGACCGGTACGGATCTCTCTTTTAATTTTGTTACATACGATAAGATTTTGATTGATTGTCGTGATTGTCATAATATCAATTTATTAATTTCCAATTGGTAATGGGTATGATAGTTGCTTCCCTGTGCAAAAGTAGCTTTTCATTCGTTTTGAGTCTGCAATTTCTGCTACAGCATAGTTGTGATTTCGAGCTGATTATTGTTGGTGCTATAAACTTTTTCTTGGTGATTTAATTTGTTTCCAGAATTGCTCTATAATTTAAGAATTACTGCTGAATGCCTAATCAATATTATTATGTTTGCATGGCCTACTGCAATTGTGTCTTACGAAATATGTCAAATAAGACGCATCTTGCCTATTTGTATTTGATTTTGTATATAAGTTAAAATATACTATTCATATGCTACTATCATATTTGATTTTGTAAAGAAATAGGCGCATGCCACGAGTTCGCTAATATCGAACATTATCAAATGCATGACCTTGTTCTATCTATTGCAAACGTCTCAGAAAAACCATAATACAAACACATGCCTTCTTTTCTAATATCGAACATATATCTTTTCTGCTTATTTTTTATTTGTGAATATACTAATGTTTATTCGTATATTTATTTTATATGTCAAACCATGGGAAGCAAATATGGATACCTCACAAAGTAAACTTGGATCAAAGTTCAATTGTAAAAGTATTTGTTTAATTGATTCATGTACAACACATACAATATTCAAAGATAAGAAATATTTCTCTCATTTAAGTATGTGTAAGGCAGATGTTACTACAATTTCTGGTAGTAGTAATTTAATTGAAGGCTCTGAAAAAGCTACTATAACTCTACCTAAGGGAACAATACTTATCATAGAAAATGCAATGTTCTCCTCCAAGTCCAAGAGGAATTTGTTGATTTTAAAGATATCCGCCGAAATAGATATCATATTGAGACAATAGATGAGAATAATCTTGAATATCTCATCATTACCAAGAATATCTCTAGCCAAAAGAGGGTTATTGAGAAGTTCTCATCTTTATCTTGTGGCCTGTATTGGACACGAATTAGTGCAATTGAGGCACATTTTATTGTAAACCAAAAGGTTACTGATTCCAATACTTTTGTACTTTGGCATGATCGATTGGGACATCCTGGATCAATAATGATGAGACGAATTATAGAAAACTCAAATGGGTTGCATTTCTTGTTATCAAGGCAAGTTAATTATTAGACCATCACCAACAAAGGTTGGGATTGAGTCCCCTGCGTTTTTGGAACGTATATAAGGGGATATTTGTGGACCTATTCACCCACTTAGTGGGTCGTTTAGATATTTTATGGTCTTAATAGATGCATCCTCCAGATGGTCTCATGTGTGCCTATTGTCATCTCGCAACCTCGCGTTTGCAAAATTAATGGCGCAAATTATCCGATTACGGGCACAATTTCCCGACAATCCAATTAAGTCTATTAGACTTGATAATGCTGCTGAGTTTTCATCCCAAGCATTTAATGATTATTGATTATCAATCGGGATAAAAGTGGAACATCTTGTAGCTCATGTTCATACTCAAAATGACCTTGCTGAGTCTTTAATTAAACGTCTGCAATTAATAGCAAGACTGTACTCATGAAAATGAAGCTTCCCACTTCTGTTTGGGGTCATTCCATTTTACATGCAGCAATGCTAGTTCGTCTCAGACCAAAAAATTATCATAAATATTCCCCGTTGCAATTAGTTTAGGTCATGAACCTAATATATCTCATTTAAGAATTTTTGGATGCACAGTATATGTGCCTGTAGCACCGCCATATCGCGCCAAAATGGGTCCTCAAAGAAGGTTAGGAATATATGTTGGGTTTGAATCGCCCTCCATTATTCGCTACCTCGAAACATTAACGAACGATTTATTCACTGCTCGATTTTCAGATTGTCGATTCGATGAGATACTTTTCCCAAAATTAGGGGGAGAAAATGGTGGAAACAAATGGAAAATTTTGTGAAAAAAATCCATCATTGTCTCATCTTGATCCACTACCTCTATTTGTGAAAAAGAGGTGTAAAAGATTATCCATTTGAAAAAAATAGCAAATCAATTGCCAGACGCATTTACGGATTTGAAAAGGATAACAAAATCACATATCCCTGCAGAGAATGTCCCAATCCGTATTGATGTCCCTATTGGACAATCTTCTAATGTCATAGCTAATAAGTCAAAAGCACGCCTAAAACGTGGCAGACCATTGGGTTCTAAGGATCGAAACCCTAGAGAAACAAAAATAAATGATCAAAATGATACTACAAAAGAGTCTCACGAAGAAATTCACGATTTAATAAATTATGAGATTCATGAAGAAAACACTGAGCCCGAGACTCAACATAATAAGGAACTATCAATAAATCCAATCGATATTGAGACAAATTTGAATCGAGTCGATATAGTGGTGGATTATGACTTTGCATATAATGTTGCATTTAACATTATGAAATNAATCCAATCAGAGCTGAATTCACTTGCGAAACGTGAAGTTTTTGGGCCTGTAGTCCAAACACCTAATGGTGTTAAGCCTGTTGGCTATAAATGGGTCTTTGTACGCAAGAGGAATGAGAAAAATGAGGTACAAATATATAAGGCACGCCTTGTTGCATAAGGATTTTCACAAAGGCTTGGTGTCGATTATGAAGAGACACATTCACCCGTCATGGATGCTATAACGTTCCGTTATCTCATTAGTTTTGTTTTCCATGAAAATCTTGACATGCATTTTATGGATGTGGTTACCGCCTACCTTTATGGCTCACTTGATAATGAAATATACATGAAAATTACTGAGGGATTTAAAACGCCTAACACACATAATTGAAAGTCTCGAAAAATGTTTTCAATCAAATTGCAAAGATCTTTGTATAGTCTAAAGCAATCAGGACGTCTGCGGTATAATTGGCTTAGTGAATATTTATTAAAGGAAGGTTATATAAATGATGCCATTTGTCCATGTGTTTTTATAAAGAAAAGAACATCGGAATTTGTTGTACTTGCCGTATATGTTGATGACATAAACCTTATTGGAGCTCATATAGAACTCCAAAAGGCAATTGATTATTTAAAGAAAGAATTCGAGATGAAAGATCTCGGAAAGACAAAATTATGTCTTAGTTTGCAAATTGAACACTTGGCAAACGGAATTTTTGTTCATCAATCTACCTACAAAGAAAAGGTACTGAAACGGTTTTACATGGATGGAGCACATCCATTAAGTACTCCGATGGTTGTTCGATCACTTGATGTGAATAAGGATCACTTTCGACCTCGAGAAGAGAATGAAGAGCTACTTGGTCCTGAAGTACCATATCTTAATGCAATTGGTGCAATGTATCTTTCCAATACTACAAGGCCTGACATAACTTTTTCAGTTAATGTCTTAGCAAGATATAGCTCTGCTCCTACAAGGAGATATTGGAATGGAATCAAACACATATTGCGGTATCTAAAAGGAACTACTGATATGGGCTTATTTTATGGCAATAATTGCAGTCCTGATCTTGTTGGTTATGTCGATGCTGGGTATTTATCTGATCCACACAAGACTCGATCTCAAACAGGTTATGTGTTTACAAATGGAAGCACTGCCATATCTTGGCGATCGACTAAGCAATCAATCATGGCTACTTCCTCTAATCATGCTGAGATAATTGCTATTCATGAAGCAAGTCAAGAATGTGTGTGGTTGAGGTATATAATACAAATTATTCGAGACAAATATGGTTTGAAGTGTAACAAACTATGCACAATTTTGTATGAAGACAATGCAGCATGCATAGCACAATTGAAGGGAGGATTCATAAAAGGAGATATGACAAAACATATTTCACCAAAGTTTATTTCACACATGATCTTCAAAAGAATGGTGATATCAATGTGCAACAGATTCGTTCAAGTGATAATATGGCTGATTTGTTCACAAAATCTCTACCAACATCAACCTTCAAGAAGCTAATACACAAGATTGGGATGCGAATGCTCAAAAATGTGCATTGATGCTCTCATCAGGGGGAGTTAATGCGCGTTGCACTCTTTTTCCTTTACAAGGTTTTGTCCCACTGGGTTTTCCTTGCAAGGTTTTTAACGAGGCAACCAAAAAAATGTGTACTCTTTTCCTTTTTCTAGAATTTTTTTTCCCATTGGGTTTTATTTTAGTTAAGGTTTTAACGAGGCACATTATTTGTTAAATAGACATTCAAGGGGAAGTGTTATAAACAGAACTCTATTTAGAGTGAATGTCTATCTTTTAGAGAGTTGTACTTTGTGGCTACGTCATTTTCCCCCTAAATTCAATAAGAATTTCCTCTCTTTTTTTCAATAAGAATTTCCTCTCTTTTTTTCTCTGTAATATTGTTTTCTTCTTTTATTATTTTATAACAACAATATATTTTTTTGACTATTATTTTAAGAGAGGTTATACAAAATCATTTTTCTAACTATATATATATATAGCGCAACAAGACCAATACTAATTAGTGTTACACGAACACACAAACCTCATGACAAAATGCATGATTTGATTTGTGTATATCTGCAACCGAGAACAACAAGAAAGTACATTCTTTTAATCATTTCAATTATAAAGTTGAGTTGTCCTTTTTAAGTTTTGTCACTAGAGGTTTATATAACCTACATAATCGATTTTTGTGTTTGCCCACTCACAAGTTCCATCACTCAAATCATTCCATGTTTAAAATGTTAGGCACCATATGTTGCATTCTGCTCATTAAAATATTTAGTACGTTGAAACTCTGAGAGTTTGTCATAATAAGCCAAGGTTCAAAGTTAGCTTTATATTAGGCTAAATGTCTGTGTAATTACGTCAAAGCTTTGACCAAATCGGTGATCACGCACCAAATTAACTACTAATCCAGTAACCTGCTATCTCTCACACCAGATTAAAATGTGATATTTGTACATCAAGCCCCTTTATAATTTTGAATTTAAGAAAATAATTTTTTTAGATCTCTTATATGTAACAGACAGATCTCTTACGTGTAAAAATAAATCTTCCATGAATAAAAAAAGAGGTAGGGTCGTTAAACTAAAAATAAGTTTGTAAAGAGCCAAAAAATCAATTAAAATAGAAAAACAATTTTTTTTCTTTTTAATGTCAAAAATAACAATTCGACCCATAACTATTGATATTCCCCTAAATATATTGTAGAAATTGCACGGGGTGCCCTATTTGGTCGCCCTCATTTAACCTATACCCATATTTTTCATATTATTTAACATATACCCTAAATTTTACAACTTCAAGCGCCGCCTTCAGCATATTCTGCTGAAATTTTTGAAAAAGCTTTATGACAACTAATTAATCCAGGACAAAACTTCAGCATATTGGGTGCTGAAGTTTTTACAACTAAACTAAATAACTTCAGCATCTTCTGCTGAAGTTTTTCAAAAAGCTTTTTACGAGAAACTATTGAATCTAGGACAAAATTTCAGCATATTGGGTGTTGAAGTTTTTACATCTAAACTAAATAACTTTAGCATCTTCTGCCGAAGTTTTTCAAAAAGCTAATGACGACAAAACTAATGAATCCAGGACAAAACTTCAGCATATTGGGTGCTGAAGTTTTTACAACTAAACTAAATAACTTCAGCAGAAGATGCTGAAGTTTTTGAAAAAGCTTTATGACAAAACTAATTAATCCACGACAAAACTTCAGCTTATTTAGTCTGAAGTTTCTGAAAAAGCCTAGAATACTGAAGTTCGTGTGAAAGCCTTTGCTACTTCAGACTCGTATGTCTGAAGTTTATGCGAAAAGTGAGTAGGCTTGCAGGGTATAAGTTAAAACGTGACCCAAAAAGCGGGTATAGATGCAAAAGCCCCAAATATATTTCACCATAACTCTCACAGAAATATTTTATTGCATATAGTACCATGACTGAAAGAGAATACACTTGCAGCATCCACTCCCCACCTATTACAATGGTTGCAATTCAAATAGAGTAATAAAGATGATGGGTTGCCTAACATGAAAATAAAGCATCAATGTAACAGCAAAAAGAGTTCAAAGGCTGCATTTTGCTAGACATTTTTCCTACAACCGAACTTTCACATGTTTGACTGCATTAAAAACTGCCTAATAACTTCTCTTGCAGCTATAGTCAGAACCAAATATCTACTTCTGAGGACAATTCCAAGTTGTAAAAAGCAATATATGCAGTCTTTAGTTTGATGGATCTTTTTCTTCCCTTTGTGATAATACATGAACTTATGGTGGTTTTCCTAATAGGAGGCAACTTATTTTTGAATTGTGGAGTTGCGCACATGAAGTTGAGATTTCAGCTTATAACCGGGGTGTGATACGAGGGGGATCCCAAGGAGTCGTGACATGACTACGAGTGATTTCCTTGATTGACCGACAACCACTTAACACCATTGTCAGTTCAAACTCATCGTGAAGCATCTGAAGTACTTTTCTAACGCCAGCCTCTCCGTCAACAGCCAATGAAAACACAACTGGTCTTCCAATCTGCAAATGTATCGAGCAAAATGGTCAGTCTGAGCAACACCACAACAAATAATGTCATTCATCACTAAGTTCCTAACGATTTTATAAAATTTGATCGTTTGAGGCAGGGAAAGAAGAAGAGGAATGTTTGATTATGTGAATGAAATTGGAACTGAGTTAATAAATTCCATTCTTAAATAGGTACTAGCAAAAATTGCTGCCAAATTATGTGATACTTCTACTTACAAATACACCAGATGCTCCAAGAGCCAGTGCTTTAAAGACATCTGTCCCTCGGCGAATTCCACCATCAAGGAAAACAGGAATTCTTCCTTGCACTGCTTTGACAACCTGCAAGTTTTATTAAGATGAAGCCAAAATTTTAACATGTGAAACTCCTATCAAGATTATGAGCTTAGAAACACTAAAGGTTCAACAAGTTGATTAGAATAATACTTAAAAATATCTTAAAAACACTACAAAACATCAAGCAGCTAACTAGAAAATCACAGACCTAGCACACAATTTATATTCTCCTCTATCCCCCGCTCAAACCTCCCATCTTTATACGAGGAGTGGATTCAGCATATAAAGAAGCATGAGAAAAGCATGATTGATTTAACTTTTATTTTCATTTCCATGCACGTAGCTGGGTGAAGATGTCTCTACATGCTTGTATAGATGAAAGGAAAAGAATAAATTAAAGGAGAGAAGATATATGCAACTTCTGTTATATAAGTCAAGGTATATCAGTTGAGCGATGTAATTCGAGTAGATTTCAACTGAGAAAGGCACCATACTTTTAATAACTAGAAGCTAACCTCTTCTAAGGCCATAACTGTTGCGGGAGCATAATCAAGTTGTCGAGCACCATGATTAGACACAATAATTCCAGCTGCTCCAGATTCTACAGCTATCCTTGCTAAACTTGTCAAAGAAGAAAAAACAGTAAATGTGATTGATAAAAAGAAGATAGAGATACAAAGAAAGAGGCAGAGAAAGAAGAAAAAGAAAAACCAAAGCAATTGACATAATATTCTGGTATACCATCTTCTGCAGTTAATACACCCTTCAGTAGGATTGGCAAGTGTGTTATTGTCTGAAGCCACTTCACATCCTGTCCAAATTTCACAAGAGTTTTTATATGACAATAAATTTACAAACATTCTTCCTGTAAGGATGAAGTCAGGCAGCAGCATACCTTCCAGCTAAGAGACCGATCAACTTGGCCGGCAACATAAGAAGCCAGTCCTGAGTCATCCGTCTGCAGGATCACCAAACAAAGTGCCAGTCGGCAAAAGTTTGCACAATTTATAAACTTTAGTCTCAAGTATGTCAGATTTTAGATCATTTACCTTATCCAACTTTCCAAGATCCAGTCCTTCAAAATTCTTCAATGTCAGGTGAGGTGGCAAAACAAACCTATCAGAAGCCAAATGAAAACCACCATATCAATCAACTCTACCTATGCGCGAAACTAGCTGATGACCAAATCAAACAATCAAAACCTTTGGACAACGAACTGACAATAAAAAATGGTGCTTAATACCTATTCTTGATATCAGCTTCCCTTCGACCAAGTCTTGGGGTATCCACTGTAAGGGCAATTGCCTTAAAACCAGCCCTTTCCGCTCTTTTCACAAGTTGCCGAACAACATTCCTGTCTTTATACACCTGAAATATGTAATAGAACTTAAGGCTGTGTTCTAGATAATAACCTCATCTAAAAATGATAAGCATATCAAACCAGTTGTCACACAAATTTTTGGTAGTTATGACTCAGTGTGGACAGTCACACAGGAAAGAGAAGAATAAGGGATTTAAAGAAAGAAAAAATATTTGATGGACACAGAGGACTCATGAGACAATTCATAAGAAACTCTCTTATATCTTCCCTTATCACATGGTATCAAGACCTCTGCAATTTTGGTAGAGATCTGAATAGATTATGAGTACCAGGGGGTGGCCTTACACTACCTATCTGACCAAACTTTTTTTTCCCCATTCGTGTTTTGAGTATTCTGGTCTATTTTAATTACCACTCCAGCAGCACATCCCTTTTTATGTCTTGTCTTTTTTATGGGTCGTCCGTTCACGTTAGCTGACCTGTCAAGACATCAATTCACTTTTGTCCAATCAGCGACATGTTATTGCACAATCAAAAATATGCCATCATCCACGGCATATCGTCATCAATTCATCGCGTACTTAGTGGCAAATCAGCAGCATAGTTTCTCAGGATTTGGTCAAGTTGGTAGCTTACTTGTCTGTCTTCTAGTCAAACTAGAAGCATGCAGTCCTCAAGTTTCGTCACGTCTCATAGATTCACAGTAGTGACACCACCAAGTCAGTTTCACAGCCAACATCAAGTCAATTTTCTCTCATGGAAGCATCAAGTCAATTTTTTTCAGGCAACAGTGTTTTTAACGAAACTATTCAGATGAATGCTTCTTCAACAACTTTTTCAGACGTACTCAACTTGACTTTCCAGTTTTGATTTGAGAATTTAATTTGTTTTACTACCTCAAGTTTGAAGCTGCATGTTGAAAGTGGAGAGAATTGCTAAAAACTATTGAGTAAATTTTTTTTAATGAGTTTGTTGAAAGTCAGGAAAATCAATAAGAATTTTGTGTTGAGTATTCTCAAAGATTTCGTCATTATAAGTAGGAAACTTCCTAATTTAGCGAAGCTGAAAATACTTCATGCAATTTAAAACCAATTATTAAGAAGATTTTTATATCTTATTTCCTCTCGTCTCATCTCTGAGTCGAGGGTCTCTCGGAAACAACCTCTCTACCTCTCTCTACCTTCACAAGGTGGAGATAAGGACTACTTACACACTACCATCCCCAAACCCTACTTTTGTGGGATTATTACACTGGGATTGTTGTTGTTGTATTTCCTCTCACATTTTTTATTGCATTATGAAGCAATATTTATACACACCCAAGATTTGCTTCTCTAATATGAATTGTGATGGACATGCAAAAGAAGAGAGACATGTAGATCCATTGAAGGAAGAAAAAACACCACTTCCTTTTTCTGATCCATGCTTCATAACATAGGTAAGAAGAGATAAACTGAACATAAAAACTCACATAGAGCTGGAAAAAGCGAATGCCTGTTCCCGTTGAAGCAACCTCTTCTACACTGGAAGTAGCCCATGACGATAATGTCTAAAAAACATCAACTATATTTCAGCTAATAGAAGGATATGCACGCAAATAAATTTAGAGCAGCAAGCCTAGCACTCAGCCAAATTTTAATCATTTGGATCGGGGTTGGGGAAAGCATAGAATTAGAAATCCAAACCATGATGGTGCCAGCAGCTGATGTTGCTCGTGCTGTTGCATATTCTCCTGCATCAAAGTATTTGATTCTCAGACAAACGTTGCTGGTCACAACAAGACTATCGTCACTTAAACTATTCAAAAAGCTTATGAGTTACAAATGAACCAAATCAAACAGTGACTAAAGGAAGAAATGCACAAAAAGTGCTGCCATCTAGCGAGAATCGGAGAAAATATGCTGCTATTCCAGCCACGTAACATATAGCTCTGCATTTGCTACTAACTAAAGCTACCACATTTTCAAAACAGTTGTCTACCTATAGAAGCAAATAAGTTAAAACTCCTGATTGAACCCCTAGAGTGTTTGTATCAAACAGAATTAAAAAAAGATGGAGTTCACTTGCTATATTTTCAATGAGGTGTGCTAAGTCAGAGCTCATAACTATACGATACAAGACAGAATATGAAGCACTCGCAAGTGAACAATTTGGGATTTTTCTCCTTGTAATTCTGAAAAATGGCATGCACTAGTCTAAACAGCAACATACAACTATTTCAAAATCTGACTTTCTTAGTGACTTTTCTTGATAGAAAATAAACCATTTGTTCCTTGTCCAGATTATAGTGAGACCACCACCTTAGTATCAAATATCAATCAGTAATCATTATATGTTTTATGGTACTTAGCCAGCTCTCTTTGCCATTATTCAAAGAAATAATAGCAGATACCTTCAGGATGAGCCATTTTCTGCATTGCAGTCGGTGCAACCATGATCGGCATTGAAACCTTAAATCCCAAGACACTTGTGGTTGTATCAATGTTGCTTACATCTATAAGAATGCGGGGCCTAAACCTATTTGAAAGAAGAAGAAATTTCAGCAGCTGAAGGAAGAAAATTCTTTGCAAAGTTGTAATATTTTTACAATTCAAATGCAAAGGCGTAAGGTTAAAAGGTAAACATAATATTAGTAGCATCAATATGTTTAAAGAAATACTTACAAAATCCTAGAAAAAGCATTTCGATTCTCTTGGAGCGTCCATTGGTCCTCTGCACCAGAGGCATAGTAATCGTAAATCATTTTTGGCAGTTTCTCTTTTGCAATGGTCTCATATTCCATGACATTGGTAACATTCTCCATTTTATGGAACAGTAATGCTGTCGATCTGCTGAATGCAAAATACCATAACCATAATTAATTTCAGATAAATAAGTCCTGGTACTTGAATCATTTGGGATAAAACGGAGAAGTCTCTATTTTTGACATTCAAGTCAAGAAAGAATCACGTGAAACAAAGAATTAGGAGTTCACGAGAAGGAACAGAAAAAGAGTAATACATTTTTAGATTCAGAAAAAGAAAAGAAGATAATATGACTGAAATAAAGCTGGAAAAAATAAAAACATTCAACAATAAGGAAATAAAAGCAGAAACATAAAGCATTAACACTAAAATGGCTCCCCAGGTCAGTGCAAACAGTTAACATTTATGCTAGTTTAGTCTTGCTTCCCCGAGCAGCAGAATCGTAACTCACTGCTACAGCTAGCAAGAGATAATCTAGAACACAGTTTTTATCTATGCCCTCAATTCAGTTTTTAACAGTTCAGTAACCAGCCATCCATAAGTAGAAATACAAGGGAAAAAGCACAAAACAAAGCAGACCCCTTCAATTGAGTCATCTACTTACTCTTCTTCACCAAATCAATACAGAGCAGTTTTATGTGATACCCTACATTTTACCAACCACATTCACCTTCAAACACGGCACAGTGCATGTGATCATAACATTAACGAAATAGACGTATGGCCTTCTTTGAATAACCACAACATATATAGCCCCTTTTTGACGGGGGCGGAGACAGAGTGTGGGATGCAGGCTTGGTCGAACCTAATAACTTTTGTTCAAATCTTGTATTAAGAAAATCCATCGAATATGTACAAATTATTAATTTAGAACCCAGTAACTTAAAAATATTACAATCCAGAACTAATAAGGTTCAAATCTTGGCTCCACCTCTGATTTTTGAGGTAGAAAATCTTAAGAATAATTTAATTACCATGACCAGGTACATACTATTTCCTACCAGCATAGGTATCGGATGACTTTGTCCACTAAGGATTAGACAGAATAATTAGGAATCAATTTCTCAAACATTCTAAAATTAGAACATAAAAATCTCAAATCTCCAGATAATACACAATTACAACTCTTACTAACAAGGGTGATCAGATGACACTTGAAAATAATAAAAACTAGAATCGTCAGAGTAAAAATCACAATAAAAAACTCAAAATTCCTCAAATTCACATCCCTGTTTTCCTAACCAAGAAGGAATGAATGAAACAGCATTTATCAATCACATGAATTAAAGAAAGGCACTAAGAACAACTGAAGGAAAGCTTAGAGTGAGAAGAATAATGAAAGTAAGAAACAAAATAAAACAAGACCGGACCTGGGAGGTGGCTGTCGTCTGCTTATTGTTCACTAGGCAAAATTTGCATGAATTACCCAAATGATGACTGAGAAAGAGGATTTATTGAGTAGTACTCCCTCGGTCTTATTTTATATATGACATAATAACTGATTTTTTTTATTTTTATTTTTGAAATAAATATTTAGTATTCTTATTTTCTTTTATGATATGATTTGTTGGGATTCATTTGATAGATTCAATGAAAAAATATGTATACGTCCCAAAAGCACCTATTTCTCCGTTCACTTTTACTTGTACTAATTTTTACTTAAAAAAAGTTTTTTCTTGCTTTATCATTATCATTAATTAATTATTCCCCAAATTATTTTCAAGTGAAATATTATTATTATTATAGGCATTATTATAAAATATGTATTTCAATTATTTTATGTTAAAAGGGGTATAAAGTCAAAAATGGGCGACTAAAAATGAACGGATAAAGTATTTAAAGAGATAAGTTTAATACTTTATACTCCCTCCATAAAATCAAGAGAATTTTTTTTTTATTAGCATGGCATCTTATTTTGAAAATCCTAGCTATTCTTAGCATGATATTGGAAAATCTCATTGCTATTATTCAAACAAGCATGAAACGTATGCATTGTTCTAGAATTAGGAGGCACATAAATACACAAAGATTAAAGAATTTTAAGGGATAAATTTGGATGAATTATACTCCTAATTAATTTTTTTAAGGTTGTGCAAAGCTTTATTCTGACAATTAAATGGGAACAAAGGGAATACATATTTAATTTACATTTCAACAGATTAAAATTTAACATTTCTTGAAATTAAATATATTCACATAAGGGAAAACACAGAGACGTAATATATTTTACCAAAACAGGGAAAACACCGAGAAGTTTCAGCTTTAAAGAAAAGAATTCAAAAGAGAATTGACAAGAATAAAACAATTGAAAATTAGAGAAAAACAAAGGAGGATTATTTGTAGGTGGACCAACTAGTATATTCTCGAAATCCATTACGAAACAGAGTAGATTGAGAAAAAAAATAAAAAATAGCTAAATTTATAAATGGTAATTAAAAAATATTGAAATTTAATTATTTTTGTGTAAAGATAAATTTGAAAGAAAATACTGTTCGAAATTGAGAAAATATTTCAGCATAATATACTGGAGTTCGAATGTTAACTTCCAACATAATACGCAGGTGCTCCGTATATTATGCTGGAACTTTCCGTGTGCTCGAGTTCCATTATAATATGCTGAAAGTTCATACACAGGCGCACCAGTCTCCAATATATTATGCTGGAACTTTTCGTGTTACAGCAAAATAATGACTATTTTTTAATGACTTTACAAATGCTAATTATTTTTTAATTGTCAGTCCAAAAACTAGCTAGTCCGTGCTATTTATACTTTGGTTACGTATTCAAATGGTATCTAATTTCTGTTCTTTTATTAATTAATTTAATTCATTCACATGCGTACGTTACAGTAATGGCTGCTGACACACATACGCACGGATTTGTTCTTCATCATTAAGTTATATTATCATCCATGCATTATTTGACTTATCTAACTTAACTTGAATGAATCTATTATAAGTTAAATATTAAACAAATATATAGATATTACTAGTAATATTTTTTTAGAAATTTTCATAAATCACTATAGTTTAGAGCCTAGTAATTATAGTCTAATTACCATTCGTAGCTATTGTTCAATTGTTACTTACAAAAATACATAAAACTAAAATGCTCTTGTTAAGAGTCAAACTCAAGACTTTTGCTAACTAAGCGGACGTTTTAACCAATTGAGATGCGAGAGCTTGTTGTTTCATGGATTTGCTATAAAATTCAAATATAGCTACAAATTATAAATTTGTTGAAAGTATAGCTACGAATGATAAATATAGTATAAATATTTTATGTGTCGTGTAATTTTTCCACTTTTCTTTTACACATATTTATTCTTTTGATAAAAATTTGACCTCATCACTGCTTTAGTTAAGTTAATTATAGAAGACAAACTAAGATATTAGGAGTCCTACTATTGATAAACAAAAAAATCAAAAAGAAAATAAAGTCATAATAACTTAATGTTAGAAAGTTTAGGGTTAAAGTCGTCATTTTTGTTAGTTTTTTATTTCATACCATTCTTCTACTAGATTCTGGCTCAGTCCCAAGTTTTGCATTATTCTTCTAAACTACGATTGGCTGGGAGTTAAGAAATTGGAATATAGCAGATTGGTTAATTTCATACCTTTATAAGTTGTTTAACCGCAAAATAGTACAGTTGAACTTGTAACGCAATTTATAGACACGTGAATTAAATTGATCCAAAGATATAAAGTAACAAAGAATAGAATTAGATTAATTAAGAATACTTGAAGAAAGTTCAAATCTGACTGTGAAGTGAGCTTTTCCGGAATTAAGAATAAGAAAAGAGCATCGAGTAAAAAGATTTTAATAGAAAGGAAGAGTAAGTTTAGTCTTTTTTGAATGCCAGTATTTCATGTCTACAATGAGTATAATTTCCTATATTTATAGCTAAATACAGGGAGACAAGATCCCCAAATCAAGCTTCTGTTTAATATGAATAAAGAACCCTCTTGATAGCTGCATAATGGTTGAGTATAAATGCAAATATTTTTTTGTAACAGCCGATCCTTCACTATTGCCTTCTTCAACCAATATCTTTCTTTCAAACTTTCATCCCCAGTTCCAGCGTATTCGTAGCTCACACAACACTGCTTATATGCTCGAAACCGATGACAACTATTTACTTATTCATACCTTACCTGTCTTTACTGTCATGTATCAACTTGATGAACATCTACCTGTCCTTCATTAATTTTACCATATATAGATATTCCCCCTACTTTTCAGTGACTAAACTTGATGTTACCGGGAGGTAGATAAGACTCCTTTCCTTTAGGGGAAAGTTCCTGAACGGTTTCTAATACTTGAAAGATGCACGTCTCCTTGCATTTAATGAGCCGAATACGTGTTATCCCGTGATTCGGCAAACACCCTCACCAGTTACCTAGGTATTAATGTCCTTGGCATCTGCCGCCTATAAGCTTTTTCCCTTTTCATCCCCTTTAGCCTTTCACTTTCACAAACCTTTCTTCTCGAATTTTCTTAGAGCTTTTCTACAACTCCCCCTTTCTTAGTAAAACTTTCATACACATTTTCCATCACCATGTATTTACTATCTGTTCCCCCGGATACACATGCACTTACATCGCTGGCGGCCCATCCAAAAAGAACAAGTCTAAGGAACCCGATGCCAGTCCTCCTTCTACTAACACAATTATCTTTTATCAATTAAATTGTGAGATGAATATTCATGTTTAACAGGAATCCTCTAACCCAAAAAATGATACAAACAGAAATGTTGATAAATACTCTTCTTCTATACACCCTGTATAACAATCCGACTGGTCGTTTTGAGCATTTGTACTTTTCTCGGTAGTTTGAGGGAACGAGTATCCCCGCATGATGTATTATGACTTGTGTGAATCTACGGCTCTGGTTTTAAAGTTTTTCGGAATCGATTTGGAAGAATGAACTTCAAGATTTAAGCTTTAAGTTGGAAGAGTTGACAAGTTTGACTTTTAGCATTTGATCTTGGATTGGGGTTTTGATGGTTCTGTTAGGTCCGGATGGTGATTTTAGATTTAGGCGTATGCCTGGATTTTCATTTGGATAATTCTAGAAGGATTCAACACTAATTGGCGAAAGTTGGGAATTTGAAGGTTTGGAAAGTTCATAAGTTTGACCAAAAGTTGACTTTGAGGATATCAGATTCGGATTATAGTTCAGGGAATTGGAATAGCTTCGATATATCATTTGAGACTTGTATGCAAAATTTGAGTTCATTCTAGGTTGATTTGATATGTTTCGGCGCGAGTTGTGGAAGTTGAAAGTTCAAAGTTCATCGAATTTGATTTGAGGCACGATTTGTCGTTTCGATGTTGTTATGTGAGATTGATGCCTCGAGTAGGTCCGTGTTATATTTTGGGACTTGTTGGTATGATTTGACGGGTTCCCGAGGGGCTCAGGTGTATTTTGGATAATTTGACTAGTTAAGTTAAGTAATTTGGAGTTTGACCATGGTCAATATAGGGTCCAGACGACCTCTTTTTGGTGTTTTGAGGGTGAGAGAAGATCTGTAGCGTGTTTTATGATTGAAATGCATGTATGGTTTGTGTTTGGGAGGTTCTGGATGAGTTTCAGGGTGGTTTCGGATCGTTTCAGTGAAATTTGGGTTTGGTGGTGCTGGTACTTCGCAATTGGAACTCTGCATTTGCGAACATCTGGTCGCAATTGTGAACCATGGTCGCAATTGCGAACATTTTGTCGCAATTGCGAACATGCGGTCGCAATTGCGAACTGTCCGCAGTTGGAAACGTTTGGTCGCAAATACGACATCTGCAACTGGGTTAAGAGTTGGAGTTTCGGGATTTTAGCTCATTCCTTCATATTTTGAACCCTATACTCGGATTTGGTCGATTGTAGGCGATTTTTACCACAAGGGTTGGGGTAAGTGTTCTCTACTTGGTTCTAATTATATTTCATGAATTTATATTCGGTTTCGCATTTGTTGACCCAAGTCACTGCATGGTTTTGAAGATTGACAAATGCCTACCCAGTTGAACCAGGTCCATCAGGGTAAAGATCTCGAACGAACCAATTGGCACAAGAACCGTACATACACAGGAGATAAATGCGATCTGTGAATTATCCATGAACTAAGAGGTTGTCTCCTAATGCGAAAAGGTTGCAAAGTGATAACGGGTTAGAATTCGAGTTCAGGAAGGACAGAAATAAAGGAAGGAAGTTGAGATAAACACAAACTCTTCCACCAAGGAAGANAAAATTACTAGAGAAATTTTGCAAGCAGAATCCTTGTGCGATACAAAGGCTATTGACCAGCTAGAAGAACCAGTTCCGTCAGTTTGTCTTTCGAGTCTAGTTGGTAGTAGTAGGTAATTTAATATTGTATCTTTCAGCTTTATTAGAAGCAATTGTAATAGGTACACATTGTTCAAGTTAGAGTTAACTTGAAGCTTGTCGCAATTAGCTAGAGGCTAGGTTGCTACAAAGGGATTAGAGTTAGTCCTTAGGTTTACAAAAGAGTTTATTTTGTAAATGTTGTTTGGCTCAGAGTTGTAGTGAAGAGTTTGGGAAAATCCTACTGAGGGGTAGGTCGTGGTTTTTCACCTTTTGAGCCAGGTGGTTTCCACGTAAAAATATCTGTGTTTTTACGTTACTGCATTTATTATTCCGCACTAGTAGAAGTTGGAACACCAAGAAGAACCAGATTCTTCTATTGAGACAACACTCGAAAATTGAACACCACACAAATCACCCTCCCTCTTGTGTGGCATTGGCGTATAAAACATCAATTGGTATCAGAGCAGGTTACCCTTGAAAAGGTTAACACCTTGGAAAAGATCAAAATGAGTGCACCACCTAGAAACTGGGAGGGTCAATCAACTGCAAGGCCACCACTCTTCAATGGCCAGTATTACTCTTGGTGGAAGAACATGATGAAGGACCACCTGATTGGAGAAGACTATGAATTCTAGGACTTAGTCACCAATGGTCCTCTAGCTACCATGATGAAGACTGCTGAAGGTATAGATATACCAAAGACTAGAGCTGACTGCACTGTTGAGGATCTGAAGAAATGGGAAAAGAATGTGAAGGCCAAGAAGTGGCTAGTGTGTGGACTAGGTCCAGACGAGTATAGCAGAATCCAAAGCTGCACCACTGCCAAAGAAATTTGGGATACCTTGCAAGTAGCCCATGAAGGAACACCTCAGGTAAAAAGATCAAGAGGTACTCTTCTATACTCACAGTATGAAAACTTCACTATGAAAGAAGGAGAGACAATCCAAGAGATGTACACAAGGTTCACAACTTTGACAAATGAACTTAAGTCTCTTGGTAGAGTCATTCTTGAAGAGGACAGGGTAGAGAAGATCCTGACAAGGGTCTTACCAATCTCCTGGGAAAGCAAAAATCAGTGTTATCCAGGAATCCAAAAATATGGCAACCCTCATATTGGATGAACTAATTGGAAACCTTACTGCCTATGAGCTTAGAAGGCAGACAATGAAGATGGATGGTCCAAAGAAAGAGAGGAGTCTAGCATTGAGAATCACTGAGGGAGCAGATCTTGAGGAAGATGATATGGCCATGATTAACAAAGAATTCAAAAACTTTCTAATAAAGAAGAAGGGCATCTCTAGAGGAGGAAATTACAACAAAGCAAAAGCTCCAGAAAGGGAAACCAACGAGGGATTCTACAAGTGTGGAAAGACTGACCATCTTATCAAGAACTGTCCTGAGTGGGAAGTGGAATGGAAAAAGGAGAGATATGAAAGAAGGAACAGGAAGAAGGAATAGGTCCAACCCAAGAAAACCAAAACAAAAGCTATGGTTGCTGCTTGGGGGGAAAGTTTAGATGAAGAATCAGAAGATGGTGAGAATGAAGATCAAGCGCTCTTGGAAATTGGAGAATCCAATGAGGAATCACATGAAGAACCATAGGTAAGTATCTCCCATCTTAAAAATAAAATAAAGTTCCTATCTAAGGAAAAACTTTCTGAGTTGCTACTTGATTTCATGGATGATTCCGAAGAAACAACCAAAGAGAAGGAACAACTCTCTACAGAATGTGAAATGCTAAAAGCAAAATGCATGAACCTGGAAATCAGAGTAAGTGAATCTGAAAAGAAAAACACTGTCTTGTTGAACCAGGTTCATCCACTTGAAACTGAGATTCTAGAACTAAAATCTGAAAACTTAAAGCTAAAGCTAGGATCCAGTAAAAAGGTTGTTGATCATTCTCATATCATGTTAGAAGAAAATGAGGGAAAACTAAAAGATAAGATGTATTCCAAGGATGAATAGATAAGAAATCTTAAAGAAGAACTTGGCAAAGTCAAACATGAATTAGATCGAACTTGTAAATTGAATAAATCCTCTGATGCCTTTATATGGCTTCAAGAGAATCATAGTAGCAACCGGAGAGGGATTGGCTTTGGGAGTCAATTGCCCAAGTGGGATCCCAAAAGCAAGTATCTCACTTTCCCTGAGAATAAAATTTGCACCCATTGTGGTAAGACTGGCCACTACAAAACTGAGTGTACTGCAAAAGAACAAGCCAGTCGAAGAAATGAGAGTTTTGTTAAAAAGAAAAATTAGCTACCAAATTGGGCTAGAAAAAGCTTGATTCATCCATTCTCTCATAGAAAAGGACCCAAACTAGTTTGGGTTCTTAAAACTAACCCCTGATTCCTTTTTGTAGGTTCAAGTGAGAGGAGGCAGCCAAATTTGGTATTTGGATAGTGGCTGCTCAAAGCATATGACAGGGAATATGGAACAGTTTCTTTCACTTGAAAGTCTCAAAGGAGGAAATTTCTCCTTTGGAAACGGAAAGAAAGATGAAATTATTGGGGTTGGTAAGGTAGGTAAGGATGACACATGATCCATTGAACATGTGTATCTGATAGATGGCTTGAAATATAGCCTGATCAGTGTGTCACAACTGTGTGACAGAGGTAACCTGGTTGCCTTTACTTCCACAAAATGTTTTGTGATTAACCTGCTTACTGACAAGATTGTTTTGCAGGGAAAAAGAATGAATAACATCTATGTCATAGACTTGTCCACACTATCTGAAAATGAACTCACTTGCCTAAGTGTGTTGGACAGTGATCCCCTCCTGTGGCACAAAAGACTTGGTCATGAAAGTCTAAGTAATCTAAACAACTACTCTCTAAATACTTAGTGGTAGGGCTTCCTAACATGAAGTTCAAGGAAGACAAAGTTTGTGAGGCATGTGCAAGGGAGAAGTAGGTAAGATCTTCTTTAAAAGTAAGAAAATGGTTAGTACCACCAGGACGTTGGAACTGGTTCATATGGACCTATGTGGTCCTATGAGAACTCTGAGCAGAGGTGGTAAGAAATATGTAATGGTGCTAGTTGATGACTATTCAAGGTTCACTTGGACCTTATTTATGACATCTAAGGATGAAGCATTTGATATGTTCACCTCATTTATTAAGAAAACTCAAAATTAGTTAGGAAATCGACTAGCATCAATAAGATCTGATCATGGTACTGAATTTGAGAATGCAAAGTTTGTTGAGTTCTGTGATGAACATGGTATCAATCACAATTTTTTCTGCCCCTAGAACCCCACAGCAAAATGGGGTTGTTGAAAGAAAGAATAGAACTCTTGAAGATATGGCAAGAACCATGGTTCTTTCTAGCAAACTACCTAATAACTTTTGGGCAGAAGCAATAAACACTGCATGCTATATAATAAATAGATGCATGACCAGGCCTCTGGTAGAGAAAACTCCTTATGAATTACTTAAAGGGAGAAAGCCCAACATATCCCACCTTAGGGCTTTCGGATGCAAGTGCTTTGTGCATAATAATGGCAAAGATTCCCTAGGAAAATTTGATCCCAGAAGTGATGAGGGAGTATTCTTGGGATATTCATCACACATCAAAGCTTATAAAGTGTATAATAAAAGAACTATGTGTGTAGAAGAAAGTGTACGTGTTGTCTTTGATGAAACTAACACTCTTGCTGAGAGACAGGAACCAATAGATGAGGATCTTGGACTGGTGAGAAGCAGTGAAAACATTGAAGCAAACATGGAAGATGGAACATGTGATGGACCAGGTCCAACTACCCCAAGCAACACGACAGGGGGAACTCAACATGTGAACCTTGGCCCTAATCCTGTTCCACAACAACAGGACACCATGGAACTATACAGAAATGAGCAGTTAGTTCTCAAACCACACAGATATCAGAGTTCTCACCCTCTTGAGAATATCATAATAGATCTGACATCTAGAATCAAAACAAGATCCTCCTTGAAAAATCTGTGTGCGTTTGATGTCTTTCTATCCTTGATTGAACCAAAGAAAATTGGTGAGGCCCTATAGGATGCTGACTGGGTAAATGCCATGCAAGAAGAGTTGAATCAATTTTAAAGAAGTCAAGTGTGGCACTTGGTAACCAGACCACTAGACAGATCAGTGATTGGCACAAAGTGGGTCTTCAGGAACAAGCTTGATAAAGATGGAACTATTACAAGAAACAAGGCTAGAGTGGTTGTTCAAGGATACAGTCAAGAAGAGGGAATTGACTATGATGAGACCTTTTCCCCTGTGGCAAGACTGGAGGCAATCAGACTTCTTATACATTTGTTGCACACATGGAATTCACTCTCCATCAGATGGATGTTAAGAGTTCCTTCCTCAATGGCTATCTGAAGGAAGATGTATTTGTCAGACAACCTCCAGGTTTTAAAATCAAGGAGTCACCTGACCATGTATACAAACTTGACAAGGCTCTTTATGGTCTCAAACAAGCACCAAGATCATGTTATGAGCGTCTATCAAAATTCCTGCTAGAACATGGATACAAACGAGGTAAAATTGACAGCACCTTTTTCTTAAAGGAAAAAGGTAAAGAATTCCTGGTTGTGAAAATATATGTGGATGATATCATATTTGGGGCGACTTCTGAAAAATTGAGTAAAGAGTTTGCTATACTTATGGGGAGTGAATTTGAGATGAGTATGATGGGTGAGCAAAACTTCTTCTTAGGCTTGTAAATCAAGCAAAATTCAAATGGAACGATGATCTATCAACAAACGTATGTGAAAGAATTGCCCAAGAAATTTAAAATGGAAGACTCAAAGGAAATAGACGCCCCCATAGCCATAGCTACAAAATTAGATGTGGATGAACCTGGTTCATCAGTTGATCATAAGCTATACAGAGGGATGATTTGGTCTCTATTATATCTCACTGCCAGCAGACCTGATATTATGTTCAGTGTAGGACTGTGTGCTAGGTTTCAGGCAAATCCAAAGGAGTCCCACCTAACTGCAGTGAAGAGAATTTTGAGATATCTGAAAGGCATCACTGATTTGTGCCTTTGGTATCCTAAAGATAGTAATTTCGACCTTGTAGGATATGATGATGTTGATTATACAGGTTTCCCGATTGACAGGAAAAGTACTTCAGGCATGACTCACTTTTTGGGCTCCTTCCTTGTGTCTTGGGCCACCAAGAAACAAAACTCAGTAGCCTTGTATACTGCTGAGGCTGAATATGTAGCTGCACCCTCATGCTATGCTCAGTTGCTTCAAGAAACAACTCATGGACTTTCGTTTAGAGGTTGGATGCATTCCTATTTTCTGTGACAACACTAGTGCAATAAGTATGACGAAGAACCCGGTTCATCATAAAAGAACTAAGAACATAGATGTTAGACACCATTTCCTAAGGGATAACTATGAAAAAGGAATGATCTTAATTGAATTTTGTGGTACTGACCAACAAATTGCAGATATCTTTACTAAAGCACTAAGTATGGAGCATTTTGAGAGAAACCAGTTTGAATTAGGGATTATTAAGATCACTTAATTGAAAAAAGAATTGAAATTTTTTTTTTGGCTAGAAACACTAACATAGATAATCGACCGGACTAATCATTGCTCAGCATCATGACTTTACTGTCACACTCTCTTGCCATGTATTAATATGATTCCTGGTTGCTAATGATGTTTCTCTATCTTTGTAAATTGAGACAAATTAAAGACTTTAATACGATGAACCTGGTTCATCCCTGCTGGTTCACCTGACTGATAAGGTACGTGCTCATCTCCATACAATTATTGAATTAATTACAGTCACACATGAGCAGGATTCTATCTATATTTGGTTCATTTCAAATTCTTTGTACTTATCCTGAAATGAACCTGTTCTAAGAAGTCCCATCGGTGCTCAATTAGCCTAGAGGTAAGGAACTCTTAACTGTCTAATCAATGACACTCATACATCTATTAGACTCCTACTTGAGTAAATGTTCTGCCCGTTGCATAATTAATAGCCACATCTTATAAAAAGGCCATCATTACCTCCCTTTTTAATAACATAATAAGTCGAACCAAGATCATTATTCTTCTAACCAAAATTGATCATCTCTTTACTTCCAAAAATACATAACAATGTCTTCACCACCCCCTGCTTCATCTTGCTACACAAGCTCTGATCATAAGGAAGAAAATTCCAGTCCTAATTCTACATCAGTTTACAGTTCACATTCACAAAATAGATCTTCATCTCCCCAAAACCCTCCAGTTCTTGAACCCACACCTAACCCTCCAGCCCCCAGGGCACGAAGAGTAAAAGTTTTGGCCAGAAAATCAGTTACTTCTGGCTCTCGTGCAAAATTCTTGGAGGAAATTCTTAAAGCCAGTGAAGTTCATATGTATGAATATTCAAGTGAATCCTTCAAATCCGTTAATGAGGATGAAACACAAGGTTCATCTAGTTCTGAGCAAGGTAATCTTGAAGTTGAATCTGAAATTGCTACTACTGAAAACAGGTTTGTGTTGGTTGGTCAGTTTTTGATGTATAAGTTCCAGATAGGCAAAGAAAACTTGGAAAAAATCTTAAGAGAGAGGGAGAAGGAGGTTTTGTAAGGGGATCTGGGGAGGATGGTGCCACGTTGGCTATTTGTGGCCCCACTCCTGTGATAAATGAAAAAGAAGTCACAGATTTAAGGGGAAGTATTGCTAGGGAAGCAGCAGCAGGTTTAGAGAGCCTACAAAAATCAATAGATGAACCTGGTTCATCTGTCGAGGAGACTTTGGCTGAGATGTTGAGGAAGCTGGGGGAGTCCTACAATCCCAAGAGGAAAAGAACTTCAAAATCGAAGAAAGCTACTACCCCAAAGAAAAGAAAAGTTTCAATATCTGCTAATGTTTCTGCCACAAAGGTTCATGCTACAAGAAGTACAGTTGACAAGGAGAAGAGGAGTTAGAAAGGGCTCTAAGAGAGAGCAAGAAAAAGAAAGCTGCCAAGGGAAAGACAAAGTTAGGAGAGCCTATTGAGGCTGTTGATGTTGACGATGAGACGATGGACCTGGTCCATCCTGAGGAGCAGATGGCTCCAGTTGTGGTTGAGACACCCAAGCCCAAGAAGGCTAAGGCTTCTTCAAAGAAGTCAGCTTCTGTGTCTGCCACACCCTCAAGAACATCTAAAAGGACCAGGTCCAAGGCCAAGAAAGTGAAAGTTGTTGAAGAAGAAAGTGAATGGAGTGGAGGAGAAGAGGAAATCTCCAATGAGAAATCTGACAAACTCACCATGTTTGGCAATCGTACTATTCTTAAAGGAAAGCTGGTGAGAGCTCTGGAAGAATCATGAATGGTATTTTTGTTGAATGCACTGGATGTGCAGGGATGGAATGACTTGGTCCTTCACCTGGAAGGAAGGCTGGCAGGGAATGAACTGGTGGAGTTTATGGAAAATGCAAGTGTGAAGGATGGAAGGCCAACCTCTACAGTCAAGGGAATTCAGATCACATTTGATGCAAAGGAGCTGGGAGAGATTCTGAATATCTCTGCTGAGGGATATGATGATTACACTAGGAAAAGATGGCCCCGTCTCGATGGAATGGCCTCTGCTATCAACATCATCAGATTCTTTTGTGAAAATGAGAAGGAACTCGAGCCAAGGCCAGTGTTCAAAAGTGAAATGCAGCCCCAGAACAAGCTACTCTTCGAATTTGTGATTAAGTTTCTGCTGCCAAGACAAGAGCGTAGACACATCGCCAGTTACATGGACTTAACACTTATGGAGTGCCTGTACAGGGGAAAGCAGATTAATTGGCCAGCTTTCATCATCCAGCTCTTGGACAGAGTTGTAAATGGAACCAAAGCACACACTATTCCTTATGGATTTATTCTGACAGATGTGCTTTCCAACTTTGTGGTTCTTGTGAAGAAAGCTGAGATGACTACTACTAAGGATTATTTTGGGAAGAACACTTTGCTGACATGTGATTATATGGTCAATGTTCCTGAGGATGAACCTGGTTCATTTAGGAAGCAGCCAGTCAATAACAAAGTCAGGTCATTGGTGCAGGAAGGAGAGATAAAGGATGCAGAGATCCTTCGATTGAATTCTCGCCTTCATGAGGTTGAAGCTGAGCGGGATGCTCTCAGATCTGAACTAGCCAAGAAGAAGGAGAAAAATGAAGGTGTTCTTCAACAAATGCTTTATATCCTTCAAGCAAAGACCCCAACCTCATCTGCCCCTTCCCAACCTTAGGAATTCCAAAGCTACCAAAACCCCTCTTTGCCTAGTTGTTCTGTTTCTGTTTTTGTTATTTTTTCTCATGGTAGTGTCAGCTTTAGTTTTTTGTATGGTTCTTGACTTGCGTACTAATCAATGAATTTTGCTGTTTTTGTTATTGACTTGTCTCAGTTTCCTAGATAGCTTACATTTATTGCTTTCTTTTGATGATTAATCATGTTTGCACTGCATTTGCCTCAATGGCCATGAGTAATTGTTAACAACTCTGGTAAGTTTATCATTTTGCAACTTTTCGATGACGCCAAAAGCGGGAAGATATGTGCTTTTTCAAAATATCAAAAGTTGTGATATTTATAACCTAATGAACCTGGTTTTTCCATGATAAATGCTTCGAATCATACAAAGTGTTTGAAGTTTATATAGGGTTAAGCACATAGTTTGTCATCATCAAAAAGGGGGAATTTGTTGACCCAAGTCACTGCATGGTTTTGAAGATTGACAAATGCCTACCCAGTTGAACCAGGTCCATCAGGGCAAACATCTCGAACGAACCAATTGGCACAAGAACCGTACATGCACAGGAGATAAACGCGATCTGTGAATTATCCATGAACTAAGAGGTTTTCTCCTAATGCGAAAAGGTTGCAAAGTGATAAGGGGTTAGAATTCGAGTTCAGGAAGGACATAAATAAAGGAAGGAAGTTGAGATAAACACAAACTCTTCCACCAAGGAAGAGTTGCATTAGAACTAAACAAGAACATCTTAACTTCTGGCGTTATATAAGGTTGAAGTATTCCTACTGAAGAATAATTCACACACAGACATAATTGAAGCAAGAACTGAACGCAAAATTACCAAAGAAATNATATAATGTTGAAGTATTCCTACTGAAGAATAATTCGCACACAGACATAATTGAAGCAAGAACTGAAGGAAAAATTACTAGAGAAATTTTGCAAGCAGAATCCTTGTGCGATACAAAGGCTAGTGACCAGCTAGAAGAACCAGTTCCATCAGTTTGTCTTCGAGTCTAGTTAGTTGTAGTAGGTGATTTAATATTGTATCTTTCAGCTTTATTAGAAGCAATTATAATAGGTACACGTTGTTCAAGTTAGAGTTAACTTGAAGTTTGTCGCAATTAGCTAGAGGCTAGGTTGCTACAAAGGGATTAGATTAGTCTTTAGGATTACAAAAGAGTTTATTTTGTAAATGATGTTTGGCTCGGCGTTGTAGTGAAGATTTTGGGAAATTCCTACTGAGGAGTAAGTCGTGGGTTTTCACCTTTTGAGCCAGGTGATTTCCACGTAAAAATCTCTGTGTTCTTACTTTACTACATTTATTATTCTGCACTAGTAAAAGTTGGAACACCAAGAAGAACCGGGTTCTTCTATTGAGACATCACTCAAAAATGGGACACCACACAAATCACCCCTTCTTATGTGGTATTGACGTATTAAACATCAGCATTGGATCATGATTTTGAAGAGAAAGTTGGGGGGTTTTGTTTAAACTTTCCTAAATTAAATTTTGAGTTTTGAACATCGATTCGGAGTTGGATTTGAGTGAAATTAGTATGGTTGGACTCGTAATTGAATGTGTTGTTGAATTTTTTAAGTTTTGCTGGGTTTCGAGGTGCGAGCTCGGGTTTGACTTTTTGGTTGACTTTGAGTAAATGTGTAAAGATTCAACCTTTATCGATAGAGGTTGCTTACTATGGCATTATTTGATGATTTTGAGTTGTTTTGGCTAGTGTCGAGCCATTCGGAGGATGATTTGAATGGAATGGCGCTTCTAGTTTATCGATTTGGCTTGTTTGAGGTAAGTGTCTTGCCTAACTTTGTTGAGAGAATTTTTCCCACTATTTGAAATTATTTTCTACATACGGAGGTGATACATATATGAGATGATGAGCATATATGTATGTGCCAGGGTTAATCATGCTCGGGGATAGATTATGATATGAATTGTGCCTTGTAGAATTATGTGACCTTCTCGCTTCATGTCTTACTTGACTCATAGATACTAAAATATAGAATTAAATGTTAGAAATCAAGATTTAGTTTATTATAACTTGATTAAAATTTGATGGAATTGTGAGAAAATATTGATGTGTCTAATTCGGTTATCACTATGCTTAATCATTAATACATTGCTACGGCCGATATTCTTGAGATACTAGATTTTATACTCGTGTTGTAGATCATTCGTGTGATTTATTGAAATATTTGAATAATAAGGTCCCTGAGGGTTTATTGAACTATTGTCAGCTTGAAAGTTGTGATTGGGGTTCATTTGGAATATTCGTTTAACCACTCTCCTTGATGTTATTTATGCATCCTACCTTATTTTACATTGATATATATATGCTTGGTAAGTAAGAGTGTAAAGCACGAAGGGTGATGTCGTGCCATATTATGAGAGTGTGAAGCACGAAGGTTGATGTCGTGTCATGTTATGTGAGTATAAAGCACGAAGGGTGATGCCATGTCATATCATTTGAGTGTAAAAGAATGAAGGTTGATGACGTACCATATCAATTGAGAGTAAAAGCACGAAGGCTGATGAAGTGCCATATCATTTGAGAGTAAAAGCACGAAAGGTGATGTCGCGCCATGTTATGTGAGTGTAAAGCACGAAGGGTGATGCTGTGCCATTTCATTTATATTATCATGCTTTTAAATTATCATGAGTTCATGGCATGATGAGTGTTTTCATGCAGGCAAGGATGAAGGACATGCATTATGTTTTGATATCTTTTTCTTGTGTATACATTCATGCCTCTACATTGAGCTGTTATATATTGTCGTATTTATGGTTCTTATGTGACTTTTCATTAATGCCCTGTCATTGTCCTCTATCGTAATTGTTGTTGTGTTGCTCATTCCTTCTGCTTGCTAAACTTGCAAATACCATGACTACTTCTTGTTGTCATAATTACATCTTTGTCGTATCTACTTTGTTACAATCTAGTACACGCCTTCTACCATGTTAGTCATTCATGCCTCTACTTGATAACTTATAAAGATCACGTGTTCCCCTCTTATTCGTTATATCCATTAGGCCTCCACCATGCTAGTTAGTTGAAGTTTATGTTCCTGTTTCCTAATTGTTGTCATTACTCCTATGCTTTCCCCCTAGTCTATTACTACTGCCCATATGGATATCCTCGTTCATTATTGCTACTTGTGTATTTCCTACTTTTTCATTACTTTTAGCAATATTTCTGTCACCTGGTTGGTACTGTTATATGCATATTTGGCGAGGATGAGATAAATTCACGAAGGGTGTTGCCGCACAATTGATTTGATATTTGAGTACATTCCTCACGGTATGGAAGTTATGGAGTGACTATCGTGGTTATTGGTTTTTGTTCTAAGAAAAAGAATGGTCGAGATATTGGAAAATGTTAAATTGAGATCTCTTCTAGAACTCAGCTATTGGTTTGCATATTTATTTCGTGTACTCTTTTTCTGTTATATCGTAATATAGTTCTATTGCTAGTTTATGGTGCAAATTTTAACAGTGAGTATCTTTTAACTAAAAATCCTCGTCATTACTTCGACGAGGTTAGACAAGATACTTACTGGGTACATGGGTTTGGCTGTACTCATACTACACTTCTGCACCTTGCGTGTAGATTTGGAGTGGAGTTGCTGGTGATGTCGGGAGATGAATCTAAAGATTCGTGCATTCCGGAATATAGCTGCCACTTGTCTTTGGTAACTTTAGATTTTTTTCTTATCTGTTTATGTAACTTTCAAACACATCGTGTATTTATTTGTACCAGCTTTGTAAATTTCAAATTCTTAAAAGCTCATGATTTGCAATACTAGTCCTTGGTTTAATGTGTAAATGTTCAGATAATTCTTCACCATTTCCTATAAATTTTATTTGGATTGTATTGATTGTTAGTTGGCTTACCTAGCTGGTCGAGTTAGGTGCCATCACGACTAGTGGTTTTCGAGTCGTGAGAAATTGGTATCAGAGCACTAGGTTCGTAGGTTCTAAAAGTCATGAGTAAGTGTCTAATAGAGTATTGTAGATTGGTATGATGACATTTATACCTATCTTCAGGAGGCTACATGTCACTTAGGAAAATTTCCCTTTCGTCTTTCCTTATCGTGCGACCTTGTTTCAGCTTGAAATCTATGACTTCGACTCTTCCAAATCGCTCATATGTGATGTTGTGCACTCGGTATTCGCTTTGCACCGATGATCTATGATGCTACAGATTGATCAAGAAGGGCTATGGATTCTTGATTATCATCGCGATTTGTTGTCTAGATTCAGGAGCAGGTGCATTGTTAAATTTTCCAGTCCTTCATTTGTGGTACGAGGCAGGTTCTTATATCTGGTTGGTAAGCACAGATTTGGGAAAGACTGGTTGGTGGCCTAGCTGTTGTGATTAAGGAGGGTTCATGGTAAGACATCGATTTGAGTATAGCCGGTGGGCCAGCTCTTGCATGATGAGTTGGGATCGTGTGTTTCTTATGAGGTTTCCATTAAGTGGGATGGAAATATTATCATTTCAGACCATTTGGGGAAGTTGTTTGACTATTGCAAGGCTGGATAAGCACTTGGTAGAGTCTTCGGAGTGTTCCATGACCAGTATTGTATAGGTTTTGATGTATTCAGCTAAATCACCATGTGGGATTGGGGCATGCTATGAAGATGTGGACTTTGGATTGCCGATGATGTGTTCTATGGCTTCGGCCTAAGTTGGGGAGTCTGCTAATGACGGTCGAATTGTAGGATCATGCTTTGTATCAGTTTCCTGGCCAAGGGACTACTTGGTTATTTCTTCGAATAGTCATATGCTGGTGGAGCACGGGTTTCTCGATGCGTATTAGCTGTGTGTTGAAGATCAAAGTAAGGTGAGTGGTTATCAAGAAGGTTCTGGCGAGTTCCAGGTCGCACGTAGCCTTTAAGGACTTTGAAATTTGTCTACGGGCAGGCTTGGAATCGGTAGCGGATGGCACCAGATTTGCGGTATTTCCTTGTAAAGAAAGGTCTACATGTCAATGTTAGAGAGATGCAAGAAATGGCTTAGGGTCCTTAGGAGGTT
The DNA here is from genome assembly GCA_005239525.1 of Nicotiana knightiana. Lineage (NCBI taxonomy): Eukaryota > Viridiplantae > Streptophyta > Magnoliopsida > Solanales > Solanaceae > Nicotiana > Nicotiana knightiana. The sequence continues at coordinate 46,135 of ML417207.1, read as the reverse complement.
CCTTCAGGGCGGTCATATCGGATTGAATTACTTTCAGGTTGGTAGTCTATGTGACTCGTGAGTTATAGGCGATTGGTTCTAATTACTCTATTATGTGTTAATGAGTTCCGAAGAATTCATCATGGTTATGAGCACACTCGGAGTTGGTGTTTACTACAGGTATATAAGCTATATTGCATGTGGTGATGTTCTCCCAGATTGAGTTAAATGCAAGGTTCGCAGTTGATGAGATCTCAATTTGCACATGGTTCAGAGTTAATTATGGAAATTTCGTAGTGTCGCGAATAAGCATGTTAGAGGCGATCATATGGGGTTGAAAAATTTCATGTACAAGGTTGCAATTTAGTTTTAGAGGGAAGGATATGAGTTCTTGAAGACACAAATGATTTCGGGTGTTTATGGTTTTGCTGGCACTATCTGTTCCCACCGGAGGAATGTTCGTCTGTTGGCAGGTACATTGTGTTTTGACTTGTGGGTATTTTTTCGTAAGATGATGGAGTATGAATGACACATTAGCTATTTGAGTAGCGGTGTTGAGATCGGGTACGGAAATTCTGGTATACAAGAGGTTCAAAGACTAGATGTTCTCGTTGGAAGACTATTCCTTGATTGCGACTTATGAAGGAATGGGTGATTGATGGTATGTTTTATGGAAAGATTTATATGGGCTTGTGGAAGGTTATTTTCCTGTTCAGGAATGATCGGAATCTAGTTTGGGAATTATTTGAGAGCCTAATGAGGATGTGTATTTTGTATTGGATCGGATTTGCTTACTCATACGCAGCTGTTACCACATGTATATCATCAGACGAAATAGATTCTACTCGCACCCTGGTCTGTGTTATGTGTTTCTATCTTATGCTATGATGGGTTGTGAGGGTTACATGATTCTTCGCACACATATTGTGATTCAGTTTAGGCCTCATGGTATTATGGGCGAGATAGCCTTCGTGATATTGATTTGTTTATTGCACCATAGTTGTGCTTGTCCTTCTTAGTATTGTTTATTCCTAATAATTTTTCCACAGTTATATTTTGTGCACTCTATTGTGCTTGATGTCGACGCACATATGATCAGTGAGCTCGAGTATTATGGCTCTATAGGTACCCTATGTAGTTGATATGATGGGGTCGGGTTGCAAGCCGCAACAATACTGTGATGAAATGTAACTCTTGATGCTTACTTCACGTTTTTTTGCTTTCACTTTGTTGAAAATAGTTCATAGGAAAATGTTAAAATTACCCTGTCTACTTAACTTTCTTAATAGACTTCTTATTTAACCTTCGTACTATTATTTGTCATGTCTGAATTATTACTTGATGGTGTACTGGACCGCGTTGTGTTGGGGCTCCATATGGTTTTTGGCGAGACTTGTTGTTTGAGCTGCTTGTATTGGCTGAGATGAGGTTTCTATACTTGAGATTTGTACTATCGTATTGGGATAAGGAATGTTTGGAAGAATGATACCATATTTCCGCAAAGGATTTGGGCAATGGCCCTGGTCGGACGAGCGAACTTCTTGTCAGATGAGTGGTTAATAGATTTTGCGTGTTTCTTTTATCATCTCCAATTTACGGAGATTTTGAACAAGGTTTTATTTGATATGAGATTTATTACCGGTACCGAATTTGTTTTAGGAAGCCATGGTGGTCAGCAATTACTGCTGTGAGTATCCGAGTGATAGGGTATTCATGTGATTACATCTTGGGTTACTGTTATGGATTGGCACCACTTGTTTAGACTTATAAATTGGAAAGATGTGAGATTCAAGTCTTATAATGAATTCTGGTTGTTAGAGATTGGGTTCTAAGGTTAAGGACCAAGGTTGAAGTAAGGATCTCTAGTTATGTTGTGTTGGAAGGCTTGTATGGAGCGGGGTGACGTAGGATCACCCCCGGATATGTGCATGGTAGGGTTACACCGTGATTTGATAGCTTTGGAACGACTCCTGGCATATTCGAGGACGAACGTATGTTTATGTGGGGAAGGATTTAAAGACCTGACTACTTGTTTTGAGCATTTGCAGTTTTCTCGGCAGTTTGAGGGCACAAGTATTCCCGCATGATGTATTATGACTTGTGTGAATCGTCAGCTCTAGTTTTCAAGTTATTTGTAATCTATTTGGAAGAATGAACTTCAAGATTTAAGCTTTAAGTTGGAAGAGTTGACCAAGTTTGTATTTTTCGCATTTTACCTTGGATTGAATTTTTGATAGTTCCATTAGGTCCGGATAGTGATTTTGGACTCAGGCATATGCCTGGATTTGTATTTGGATGTTTCTAGAATGATTGACACTAATTGGCGAAAGTTGGAAATTTGAAAGTTTGGAAAGTTCATAAGTTTGATCGAAAGTTGACTTTGAGGATGTCAGATTGGATTGTAGTTCTAGGAATTGGAATAGATTTGATATGTCATTTGGGACTTGTATGCAAAATTTGAGTTCATTCCGGGTTGATTTGATATGTTTCGGCACGAGTTGTGGAAGTTGAAAGTTCATCATTTTTGATTTGAGGTTGCGATTTGTCGTTTTGATTTTGCTATGTGAGATTTGACGCCTCGAGTAGGCCCGTGTAATATGTTGGGACTTGTTGGTATGATTTGACGGGTTCTAGAGGGGCTCGGCTATATTTTGGATCATTGGTTGAGAGACAAGTTAAGTTAAGTAATTTTGAGTTTGACCATGGTCAATATTGGGTCAAGACAACCTCTTTTCGGTGTTTTGAGAGTGCTAGCAGATCTGTAGCGTGTTTTATAATTGAAATGCATATATGGTTTGTGTCGGGAAGGTTCCGGATGAGTTTCAGATCATTTCAGTGAAGTTTGGGTTTGCTGGTGCTGGTACTTCGCTATTGCGAATTTTTTTTGTCACAATTGCAAACTCTACATTTGCGAACATCTAGTCGCAATTGCGAAACGTGGTCGCAATTGTGAACATTTGGTCCCAATTTCAAACATGTGGTCGTAATTGCAAACTGTCCGCAGTTGCGAACTTTTGGTCGCAAATGCGACATCTGCAACTGGGTTAAGAGTTGGAGTTTCGGGATTTTAGCTCATTCCTTCATATATTTAACCCTATACTTGGATTTGGACGATTTTTGGAAGCAATTTTCACCATAAGGATTGGGGTGATTGTTCTCTACTTGGTTTTAATTATATTTCATGAATCTATCTTCTATTTCGCATTTGGATTATGATTTTTAAAGAGAAAGTTGGGGTTTTTTGTCTAAACTTTCCTATATTGAAATTTTGAGTATTGAACATCGATTCTGAGTTTAATTTGAGTGAAATTAGTAAGGCCGGACTTGTAATTGAATGGGTTGTTGGATTTTGTAAGTTTTGTCATGTTTTGAGATGATGTCCCATGTTTCATTTTTTGGTTGGATTTGTGTAAATGTGTAAAGATTCAACCTTTATTGATTGAGTTTGCTTACTATGGAATTATTTGATGATTTTGAGTTTCTTTTGGCTTGTTTCGAGCCGTTCAGAGGATGATTTGAATGGGATGGCACTTCTAGTGCATCGATTTGGCTGCCTAACTTTGTTGGTGAAAATTTTCTCACTATTTGACATTATTTGCTACATGCGGAGGTGATACATATATGAGGTGACGAGCATATATGCATGTGCCAGGGTTAATCATGCTCGGGGATAGATTATGCTATGAATTGTGCCTTGTAGAATTATTTGACCTTCTCGCTTCATGTCTTACTTGTGTCATAGATACTAAGAAAATTGAGTTAATTGTTAGAAACCAAGATTTAGTTTATTATAACTTGATTAAAATTTGACAGAATTCTGAGAAAACATTGATGTGTCTAATTTGGTCATCACTATGCTTAATCATTTATACATTGCTACGGCCGATATTCTTGAGATACTAGATTCTATACTCGTGTTGTACATCATTCGTGATATTTGTTGAAATACTTGAATAATGAGGTTCCTGAGGGTTTATTGAACTATTGTCGGCTTGAAAGTTGTGATTGGGATGCATTTGGAATATTCGTTTAAACACTCTCCTCGATGTTATGTATGTTTCCATTGATATACATATGCTTGGTAAGGAAGAGTGTAAAGCATGAAGGGTGATGCCGTACCATGTCGTGAGAGTGTAAAGCACGAAGGGTGATGTTGTTGCATGTTATATGAATGTAAATAACGAAGGGTGATGCCGTGACATATAATTTGAGAGTAAAATCACGGAGGGTGATGCCGTGCTATATCAATTGAGAGTAAAAGCACGAAGGGTGATGCTATGCCATATCATTTGAGAGTTAAAGCATGAAGGGTGATGTCGTGCCATGTTTATGTGAGTGTAAAGCACGAAGGGTGATGTCGTGCCATTTCATTTATATTATCATGCTTTTAAATTATCATGAGTTCATGGCACGATGGGTGTTTTCGTGCAGGCGAGGACGAGGGACATGCATTATATTGTGATATATTTTCCTTGTGTATACGTTCATGCCTTTACATTGAGCTGCTATTGTCGTATTTATGGTTCTTATGTAACTTGTCATTAATGCCCTATCCTTTCCCTTTATCTTAATTATTATTGTGTTTCTCATGCCTTCTACTTGCTAAACTTTCAAATACCATGCCGACTTCCTGCTGTCATAATTACATCTTTGTCGTATCTATTTTGTTGCTTACTTATGGAATGAATTCAAGTAATTATGAGCTTTGACGTCTGAGTAAAAGCTCAAGGTATTAAGCTGGGATCGTGTTCGGGGATTAAGGGATGATAGTTAAGAACGAACGAAGAATCGAGCTGGCATCCTGCATAGTGTCCAGTAAAATGCACATAACTTTTCGCTCGGAACTCCATTTGAGCTCCACAATACATTGTTGGAAGTATATGTATTAAAGTGCTTAGGGAGGTGTAGTCATTCTTATATCTAAATGTATCCTATCCTTTCCACAGCGTACATTAGAACTAGTTAAAAGTCTTACTTGATCCTTGACTGAATGATCTCAATTAGTAGAGTAGTACACTATGGGCAAGCCTATGGTGAATCTTTTGTGGCACATGAATGTCGTTTCTGAGAGTGAGTGAATTCTTTATATCTTGAGTTCCTAATTGTTCTTGAATTTTATTGTTTGTGGAACTACTCTCCTTTGTTGTGTGAGGGAACTTGATTCAAGAAGAAAAGGTAATTCTTGATCTCTATGTTAGAGTAAGTGAGTAAGTTGTGAATAATGCGTGGTTCTTGTGAGTCAATTCTAGAGGTGAAGATGTTACAGTATTGTGGTTAGTCTATTTTAAATATTCTTGTTGTGATGAGTTAGCAGAGTTGCTTAATAAGGTTGTGTCTGCATAACGTGTGGTTTGATTGCTTGAGGACGAGCAATGGTTAAGTGTGGGGTGTTGATGGTAGGCTATAATCTCATGTTTTAGTCGATTATTACATTCCAATTTACTGCACTTTAGTTGAGTTTGAGCTTTAATCGCTAGTTTTTGCACTAATTGTGTATTTTATGCCTTGTAGGGGTGATTCCGAGCTATGTAGATGTTATGGAATGAATTCAAGTGATTTGGAGCTTTGAAGTCTGATTAAAACCTAAGGAATTAAGCCGGATCATGTTCGGTTGATAGTTAAGATTGAAAGAAGAATCGAGCAGGCATACAACGCAGTGTCGAGTAAAATGCACATAACCTTTTTCTCGGAACTCCATTTAGGCTCCACAATATGATGTTGGAAAGTAGTTTCAAAGGGCTACAACATTCATGTTTTACGTTCGTTCTAATTCCCAACAAAACAGGGTGAAAAGTGCGCTGCCGCGCACTAGCCGCGCATATAGGGCAGAACAGTGCGCAGGCACACTTCCAGGTGCGCGGCCGCACGCGTCCAACTCCGAGACAGTGTCATATTTCCCGTAGGAGAAGGTATATTTGTTTGGGCCCGACCTTACTTGGTATATATACATGGAAAAAATGGTATTTTGAGGACTTTTGACATAATATTTACCTAAGGAACCTAAGGAAAAGAGGGAGAAGCAAGAGCACAAGGATTTCACCATTCATCCTTAATCAAGACAAGTGTTTGGATGTTTTATGTTATCCTTTGACTTAAACTTAATTGTGATGAATTTCTCCATATCCACGGATAATTCTTCCTTAGGGATTGATGGATTTGGTGTTTTGAAATTTGTTTGTGGTTATTAACTCTAGTTTTATGTATTGAATCGTTTTGGGTGTTTTAATTGTTGGAGATATTGACATGTTAACGTAATCGAAAGAGGTGTAACTTGTGATGTTGTTGCATTATTTTGTTGGTTGAATTCATTGATTCTTCTTAGTAATCGAAAGAGGCCAGTTGAATTACTGTTTAGACCTAGTTAGAAGGATAATTGAAAGAGGTTCTCCTAAAGACTAATCCAATATGAATTCTTGCATATATTCATCAAGTTTGACTTAATTCATATCGCGAGGTTGACACTTAATCGATAGAAGAGTTTCTACTGAATGTTCGAACCAATAATTGAGTGAATTCGAGAGACTCACTTGAACCTTAGAAGTGAATCAGCTAGAGTTAATTCCCAAACAAGTATCTTGCACCTATCCAATAAACCCCATTTTCTCCCCTTGATATCTTCTTGCTTACTCTTGTTGCAATTGTCATTAGCCCACAGTTAGAATTCTAATTATTTTTAGTTTAATTCACACAAATCTAAATTGTTGATCAACTTGAATATCAATAAATTTATAAGCTACGAAAATACTTTTACCTCCAATCCCCGTGGATACGAAATTTTCTATACTATATTCGACTAGCGAGCCTAAGTTTATACGCCGGTTTTGCACTCGTCAAATTGGCGCAGTTGTCGGGGATTGGCAATTAATAGTGTTTGGAAGAGTTTGTAGTACTAATTCAAGAATCTTTATAGTTTTTTTTATTTTTCTCTTTTTATGTTTGGGTGTTCTTTGACTGTGCACATGCTACAAGTTAGATTGGTGCATGACCCAATCTTCGGGGAAGGAATTTCTACCATACGAAGAAGAAATCGAGAAACATATGTGACAGTTGAGGAAGGAAAAAAATCTTCTCGAGAATACAGATACAATTGGGAAATCCTCAATCAAATAAAAGATGGCAGGAGATAATGATAATGTTGATTTAGCTGCGAGAGAGGCGGCCCAACTCAGAAGGAAGGCTGCACGAGATGCTGAAGAAGCAACACTCAGAGATGCACACATTGCTTATGAGGAGGAGAGAGCTCGAAGACTAGCTCACAATCAACCTTGGGTTCCAGACCATTTCAGAAACATAGCTCCAAGCCAAGGGAGACCACTTGGTGATTACGCTAGAGCGGTTTAAAACCAAGGTTTATCCAGTGTGAGATCACCTCCAGTTGCAACCAATAATTTTGAGTTGAAGCAAGGGTTTCTCCAAACCCTCCAAAATAGTTGTGTCTTCATAGAAAACATGAATGAAGATCCAAACAATCATCTGATGGACTTCGAAGAGATTATGAACACCTTTCAATATAATGGTGTGTCACAAGATGCAGTTTATGTAAGAGCATTCCCCTTCACACTTAAAGATGATGCAAAGCACTGACTTCGAAGCTTGCCCCAGGGATCGATTAGAACATGGGAGGAGATGACCAGAAAATTTCTTGCTAAATATCTCTCCTCAGCTAAAACGGGCAAGTTTAGAAAGAGATCCATAACTTAACGAGACTAAAACTGTGTTTGAAGCTTGGGAGAGGTTTAAGGAGATAGTGCGAAAGTGTCAACATAGCGGAATTAAACTTTGGATGCAACTCTAGGACTTTTGGGATGAATTGACACCGACCTCACGAAGAACACTGAGTAATGCAGTTGGAGGTCCATTGATGAAGAAGACCTCAGAGTAGATTTTCACTATTCTAAATGAGTTGTCAGAAGATGCAAATGAGTGGCCCTCAGATATTGCTGAAATAAGAAGATCAACTGGTGTTCACCTGGTTGATGCTAATACATCTGTGCAAAGTACAACTTGATGCCATGGCAAAAGAAATAAGGAAGCTAACCTTAGCTTCAGTACATAATGAGCCTCATGCAACATGTGACATATGGAAGAGGACACCCTACTCATGAGTGTCAAGCTTCAATGGAGGAAGTTAATATTGTGGGTAATTACAATTCAATGCAATGGGTCAGAAGCACCCTGGTTTTTCATGGAGTTCACCTGGGGGTGCATCAAATTCACGACAAACAAATAACTCTAGATTTCATTGAGCTCCTAGTTTTGTGAATCAGCAGAGGCGAGAGTTTCAGCCTCAACAGCCAATTCAGTCTGGGTTAGAAGATCTAATGAAATTCTCCATTGTTAATACCAATGAAAGATTAGATGCTCATGTGGCAGCTATCAAAGAACTTGGGACAAGTTCGCCTAACTTGGAGAGACAAGTGTGACAAATTGCAACTGTATTATCTGAGAGGATCCCAAGTACTCTGCCTGCTGATACTGAAAACAATCCCAAAGAAATGGTGAATGGTGTGACCTTGAGAAGCGGATAAGTGTTGAAGGATCCCACTCCAATTCAAAAAGAAGCTGCGCCTGAAAAAGTATGTGGGAAGGAGTTGAAAATTGAAGATGATGATAAAAAGACTGAGAAGAAGAAAGGCAAGAAGGGAGCTGAGAAAAATAAAAAAGAGGAAACTTCAAGAAGGGAGGACACTAATGAAGAGAGAAAGCACATGCCTGCTCTACCTTTTCCCTAAAATCTCTATAGAGAAAAGCTGGACAAACAATTTTAGAAATTTGTAGATATGCTAAGACAGGCTAATGTAAAACCTGCAATTCACTGAAGTTCTCTCGCAAATGCCAACTTATGCCAAATTCTTGAAGGAGATCCTTACAAAGAAGAGGAATATATAAGAGACCTCAGTGGTCAAGCTCACAGAGCATTATGGTGCAATATTGGAAAATAAACTCCCACTAAAGTGTGGAGATCCAGAGAGTTTTACTATACCTTACTCTTTAGGCACTCTTAACTTTGATAACTCTTTATGTGACTCTAGGCCTCAATTCATCTAATTCCATCATTTACTTACATGAAACTAGAGAAGGATATTGAAGAGATATGGTTGGTGCCAATATCTTTCAGCTGGCAGACCAACTGACTATAACACCCGAGGGGATAGTAGAAGGTGTTTTGGTGCGGGTGGATACATTCGTATTTCTTGTAGATTTCATAGTGGTGAATATAGAGGAGAACTAGGAGGTCCCCGTCATCCTAGGAAGACCGTTGTTAGAAATGAGTAGAGCTATACTGGATATACATGATAGAAAACTCATGCTTAGAGTGAGTGAGGAGACGGTGATTTTTGAGATGAATGTAGCAATTGGAGTGAAAAAGGAGAAGCCAACTGCAACTTTTGAATCTAACAGCTTAGAGAAGGATGCTGTTAGTGAAAAAGATATGTGTGGGGTGTACCCCAAGAAAGCTGAGAAGAAGCTGTCTGCATGGATGTGTGCACTAGTTCGGGCACGTGGAATGGAGCCCGACTTCGAATTAAACCCCAACTAGAGATTCAGAGAGGTTTCCTCTACCTTATGCTTTTTAATTGTGTATCATGCGGACATGCCACAACTTAAAGTGTGGGGTGGTGGATATGTTTGTATATATATTAAGTTGGGGTTTTTTGGTTAGTTGTAGTAGTTTGATAGAAAAATTATTGAAAATTTATAAAATTTTTAAATTTTTGTCTTTTCCCGACGATGGATATCATTCGATGGGTTTCTTGAGGGAATTAATTCGAAAGAAATCAGACAAAAAGATTTCTTTTGTCGTTAGTGTATTAATTACTCCATGATTTTTCTTTGTGCTGCGGTTCTTTTCCAAGGGTTTTGTTTAAACCAAGTGTAGTTAGTTTTTGTTTTTGTTAGAAGTAGGAAACCTTGTTCTATGGTTTGAAATGAAAGCAATATCTCTTGACTTTGTTATTCCTTGAGAATAGTAAGTGAGTTAGTTGTGACGCTCATGCTCACTTTTTGACTCTTGTGTAAGTAACTTAAATTGTATGATCTTAATGTTTCTTAACTGCTTTGACTAGAGTGTCTTGATAGTCTGATCTTGAGTGAGTTATGTGCCATGTGGGTGTGAGGTTTTGTAATATTTTCTGCATTGCATTTGATGTCTAGAACTTGCCCTGTGTGTTTGCAAAGCGAAAAAGTAGTTTAGTCAGTCTTGGAAGTGATATAGGCATTTATTTATTGAGTCAAATATATGTGTTGTACATGTTGCGCCCCTTTTTCTCGCGAAATCTAGTTTCGACACGTGACAACTCTTTTATGGAAGGGTGATAAAAGAGATAGTCGCCACCTAAAGGGTTTGAGGTGCGTTAGGGAACCTATTCGCAAGTAACTCTAGTTTAATCAGTTTGCGTCACCAAAGATCGGGTAAGGGCTCAAATTATCTCGAGGAGAAGGTGTTAGGCACTCGTCGAGGTCCACAACTGTGGGTCCCGGACGAACTCAAATTATATGAATTAGTCCAAACAAAGAGAAAAAATAAAAATGAGCAAATGAACAATAATTGATTTTAAGGCAAAGGTAGGGGTTACTAAGTTTTTTAGCCTAAAGGATCACCCCGTGCAATATAAATAATACTTCGTAACTCCCTCGAGGTGGGGTGTTACTCGTATTATTCAGCGGGCACAAACTATCATCTTGTGACGACCCAAAGGGTCATCACCTATGTTATTACCTATTCCGTACTTCCGAGGCCTTGAAAACCTCATTTGTAATTGCCTCGATTTGTGTGCACAGTCCGGGCGCGTAGCCGGACAGCTTAAATATGAAATTCTGTGAAAAATGCTAAGATCTGATGTTAAAATGAATAAATTTGACTTCGGTCAACATTTTGGGTAAACGGACCCGGACCCATGATTTGATGGTCGCGGAGGGTCCGTAGGAAAATATGGGACTTGGGCGTATGCCCGGAATCGAGTTCCGAGGTCCCACGCCCGAGAAATGAATTTTTGGAGTAAAATTGTTTCTGAAAATATTTAAGGAAATTGAAAATGAAATTTGATTGGAAAGTAGTGGTATCAGGCCCGTATTTTGGTTCCGGCGCCCGGTACAGGTCTTATATATGTTGTAAGCACTTTCTGTAAAGTTCGTTTGAAATCAGATTTCGTTTGTCGTGTTTCGGGCTTAAAAATGGAAAATTTGATGCCTTAGGAAATTTGATAGATTTCATGGATATTGAGGTTTGATTCTATGTCTATGATGTTGTTTTGGCGATTTGATCGCACGGGTAAGCTCGTGGGATGTTGTGTGAGTTATCTGTAAAATTTGGTGTCGTTCCGAGATGTATAGGTCAGTTCGGCACGTTACTAGCGAGGTTAGAAAACTTAAAATTTCCTAAGTTTGGTTCTTGAGGTTTGGGGGTGTGAATTCGAGTTTTAGCTTTGTTTTGAGTGTTTCGAAGGCTCGAGCGAGTCCGTATTATGATTTGGGACTCGTTGGTATATTTGGATTAGGGCTCGGGTGGGCCCAGGTGCCTTCCGGGCACCTAACGGGGCTAAAAACCAGCAAACTCAGTTGCTGGTGCACCTGCTCTGGTGTGACCGCAGGTGCGGTTGCCCAGCATCGCAAGTGCGAGACCGCAAGAGCATTCCCAGGTATCGCAGGTGTGAGCACCAGTGTCCTGGCCAGCCTTCGCAAGTGCAGAGCATTTCATCGCAGGCACGAGACCGCAGGTGCGGTCTCCCCTTCGCAGGTGCGATCCCAGACCCCCAGCCCAGCTCCGCAGGTGCGAGGTTTTCCTCGCAAGCGCGAGACCGCAGGTGCGGTCCCTGCCATCGCAGGTGCGATCACTGTTTAGGAAGTGAGTTTAAGTACGGGTTTTAAACCCATTTCTCTCAGTTTTCATCTCCTTCCTTAGACGAATTCCACCATTGTTGAGAGCTTTCGACCAGGTCTTGTGAGGTAAGTGAACTCCACCCATAAACTTGTTTCATGCATGTATCTTAACCTAATAAACTACACAAATTAGTGCAAAAATTCAAGAAATTGGGTAATAACCTAGAACTTGTAATCATCTTAGAATTTTCTGTGATTTGGCCATGAAATCAAGTAAAAATCGTATATTTATGATCCTTAGGCCTTGGGTGAGTGTTTCCTTCCAAAGTTTCGAGAATCCGAGCGAGCGGGCCCGGGGTCAAATTTTGATAAATTTGAAAGTATGCTAGGAAATGGATAATTAGGCCATATAATTGAATCTTTGAATCCTTATTGATATACTTGAGTTGATTATGCCTAGATAATACCATTCCGGAGTCAAATTCTAAAGGAAAATCGGTGTTAAAGGGTTGATTGCTATACTTTGGACCCGAGGTAAGTGTTTGGTCTAACCTTAGCTTGAGGGAATATGAGTTGAGTATAATTTTCTACTTGCTAATTGTCAAATGCGATGTATAGGCATGGTGACAAGTATCTATACATTGGTGTCTAGCATGACCGTGAGTCCTTATATTGTGAATATTCTGATTTTTGTGGTAATTCCCATACTTAATTGATGATTTCTATATGTTGTGAAGAATATGTGAAGGGAATTGTATTCTGTAAACTCTGTTGGAGCATTGGCTCAAAGTGTAACGAATAATGAAGAAATATGAGATATTACGTCTTTGGAGCATTGGCTCAGATTGTGAAATGAATAATGAAGAAATATGAGATAATTGAATTCTTTGGAGCACAAGTGATAAAGTAAATTATGAAATGAAAGTGAAAGAAAGATGATGAATTACAAAAATATACCCTTGATGGGTCATTATTGCTTTTGATATTGTCTCCCTTGCTGGGATGTTGAGATTACTGTTAGTGTTCCCTTGCCGGGATTTAATTGTTGAATTATTGTTCCCTTGCCGAGATTTCTATTCCTATTCTGTTTACTCCCTTTCCCTTGTTTGTGATTTCTGTTTGGGTGAGGAAGAGTGTTAAAGCACGAAGGGTGATGCCGTGCACTATTTTCTATTGTAAGGAGGAGTGTAAAACACGAAGGGTGATGCCGTGCCATGATTCATATTAAAAGCACGAAGGGTAATGCCGTGCCGAGATAGTGAGGTAAAAGCACGAAGGGTGATGCCGTGCAGCTGTCTCAGTGATAATGGGAGTAAAGCACGAAGGGTGATGCCGTGCACTTGTTTTGGTGAGTATGAGAGTAAAGCACGAAGGGTGATGCCGTGCACTTGTTTTGGTGAGTATGAGAGTAAAGCACGAAGGGTGATGCCGTGCATTTTTTTATTCCCTGTTGTTATTCTGATACTAGTCGGTTACCTTGTTCTGTTACTTAAATGAGTGTTTTCTTTTCCCTTTCGTACCCTGGCATGTTTTTCCCGTAATTGTACTTAACTATTTACTTCCTGCCGTTATCTCTATATATGCATTATTTGAACTGTACAGGTTTATTTGGTAGTCTGGTTCTAGCCTCGTCACTACTTCGCCGAGGTTAGGCTAGGCACTTACTCAGTACATGGGGTAGATTGCACTGATGCTACACCTGCACTTCTTTATGTTGTGCAGATTACGCAGTTGGACCCAGAGGACATCATTAGTGGGAGTGTCTTCCAGCTCATCATAGAGACTTCAAGGTATACTCGCTGGCGTTCGTGGGCCTAGGAGTCTCTTCCATCCCTTTGTCTTCGATTCTGTCTTGTCTTTCCTTTAGATTCAAAGGCAGACATGTATTTCCTTTCGGACTTGTATTTAGCACTCTTAGACAGTTCGTGAGTTTGTGACTCTAGGTTTTGGGAAAGTTTACGCGTTGTTGTATTATGTTGTGCTTATTTAGCTTGAAGCCATATGTATTTCCGCTGTTAAACTGTGAACTGTTTAGCTTAGCCTATTAAAGTGGTGTTTATATGCTAGTTGAGCTATGTACGTTGGCTTGTCTAGCGGGTTCAATATTAGACGCCATCACGACCCGATGGTGGGATTTTGGGGCGTGACACATCTCTTGGTATTCGATTACCCAAGTTAGCCTCCACACTTAGGCAACAAACGCACACAAACAAATTAGCATTTGACAGCTGTAGATTTTTGACAAATTAAAGTTATTGAATCATATAGGCATGATCTCTATGTGGTTCTAGATTTTTAATAGGAAGACAGTTTCATATGTAAAATCCATTTTTTAAATACGACTACTAAGTGACTACGCAGTTGCCTTCTGATTATGGGTTATGAGCGGTTAGACCTATAGACATGATATCTAGGTGATGCAGTAGTTAGCAATGATAATTGCAGGAGAATATTCAGAATTGCTTGGTAGGATCCTATAAGCATGCTTTTCTAACAATGACAATGACACAGTGTTACAAGTTCAACATTAGCACTTAAAGGAAGCGAGCAGGATAATCAATGATTAAGATTGATTTTAGATCCTATATGCATGATTTATATAGCCACAATTAAGATTGATTTTAGATCCTATAGGCCTGATTTCTATAGTCACAATTAAGACTGATTTTAGATCCTATAGGCATGATTTCTATATCATAATTAAGACTGATTTTAGACCCTATAGGCATGTTATATAACATGTGGAAGCAAAATAGATTAGACAGATTAAATACCTATAGGCAGGTTATTTAACACACAATAACAGAACGTATTTGAGCTAAGTAAACACCTATATGCAGGATTTCTACCCATTTCAATGTATGTAAACACATATAGGTAGGATTTCTACCTATTTCAATGCAAGTATTAAGATAAACCCCTTTTCCCAATTTTACTAATACCCCAATTATTATTACAACATTATTACAGACCCAACAAATGGAATAAATTACAAAATAGCTATAGTGAGCCCACAACAGGCCCAAAGATATACCAGCCAGGCCATGCCTTCATTCTCAAGTCCACATAGTTTACAATAACCCAGAAATCATATCTTCATTTACATAAAACAACCAGAAACCAGTCGATTTAGCCACTAAGTAAGAACAAAGGTGAGCAATTAGAACCATGACCCTAGTGTGTCAGAGTTTCCAATGGCTTCAAGAACCTAAGGTAGTGCTCACACTAGGGAGATTGATAGAGAGAATTCAGAAAAAGATTAAGGATCAGGTCCTAGTGTGTCAGAGTTTACAAGGGTCTCCATTGGACCCCCAACAGTGCTCACACTAGGGAGGTCAAATGATAGAACCTAGGTAGCCTTGGCTTTCAGCCGGCTAAGTATGAGAACTCAAAAGAGCCCAGGTAGTAAGAGAATAAACTAAGGTTAAGGGACAACACCGAAGGATACAAACATATCAAGTTGAGTACACAGAACATATAATAGAACATGTTTAGGTTTTAAGAACAGACTTAACAAAGTTTCAAAATAACAAGTTCAACAACTAATGCATATGTAGTCACATATTAAAAAGGACATGTTTGCAAGGTTGATGTGCACAGACTCATAATAAGAAAAAGGTTCGAATTATGCTAAGTATAGGTGCTAGTGTCACAAGAAGGAACCATATCAATTGGCAACAGAACTTAAACATGATGAGAACAAACCAGGGCAACTAGTGGGAAGTCAAGACATGGTATAAGCATACTAATAAGGAACAAGATCAAACGTGCTACATAGGTAGGAAATCATCACAGCAAATTCAAGAAATGGACTTATGCTATATAGTTAGTGAATACATTCATGCTTAGTCAACTAATCCATTAAAAGAGATATGAAAATATGTTCAAACAACATGGTTGATACCGAAGTTAAACACTAAGATATGGCTAAAGTGCAAAGGTTCTAAACATCAGTAACACATAGGCTAGACATACATGAAACGAAATTAATTAGCTCAAATCAGGTTTAGGCATGTCTCAGACTGCCAACGTAATGGAGTTAAAGATTAGAAAGACCTAAAATTGAAGTAAAGTAGTCAGAATTGCATACGAGAACAACCCAGAAAACACATTAAACTAAAATCTCCAGAAGTGAAAACATATGCAAATGACAGGTAAATAGGAATAAAGTGACAAAAGTTCGGTAACTCACTAGTTAAGTGAAAAACAAGAAAGAACAGAAGTGCACAGTATTCTGAATATCAACGAAGAGCAAGAACCCATATAAAATAAGAGTATTAGAGAACAGGGAGCATGTAACTTCAAAATTTTTTAGTAAATCCATTAACGATTCAAGTCCGTCTCAAAGGGGAATGGGAAGGGGTTTATATAGTAGTAGAAATTGAACAACCAAACAAGGAGAATCATCGATCAAACACTGGAAAGGAAAGAACATCACATGCAATCAAAATCAGTAAAGAAAAGAGAGAAATTTCAAACCCTAATTTTAGGGAAAGTGAAAACAAATCAGCAGAATCTTAATATCAAAATCAAACATTACACAGAATAAGATGAATATAGACAAAATATCACTTAAAATCAAAGAATTGAACCAATTTTGGTTCATTTTAAAGAGATATGAAAACCGTAGTTTTAGGGTTAGTAAGAACCAATAGAAATATACAAAGACTCGTACCCATAATAGAACAAGAGTGAATAAAGACGGAATAGCGAAAAAAGGATTTGAATCGACTTTGGTTCGATTCTTATGATATCCGCTTGCCATGTTTAGGCAAGCAGTATAGAAAAGGATCCAGTACTAGGGAGAGGTCATATATGGTAAGAAACGGCCTTGGAATCCCATGTTAGGCGGGATTAGGAGAGGCATTTGGGGGGATGACGGCTAGGGTTTGATAGATAGAA